>JANFCV010000619.1:0-38638 GCA_024500475.1 Phthorimaea operculella
GATCAGCCTACAGGATTCAGTTCAGTTTATCCTACTGGAGAGCTTTAACTAAAGCTCGGAAAAAAACTCAAGTGCCATTACTTCAAATTGTAAAGTCAACTGGTTATGTTGTCTGAAGAGTAGGTAGGTAATCATGTCATTTAATATTTCGCGAAATCGGATGTTATGGCTAAATAAGTCCGAATAATAATAAAAAAAACATGCTCAGCACACTTTCTTAGTTTGTCCTTTATCGAAGTGTTTCACAACTGAATGTTATTTTGTTAGACAATTTTTGTCCAGAACTTCCCTAGTCATAAGAAAAAATAAATGCATTTAACAACTTAATTATTCTTTTTACTTATTTAACGACACCAAGTTACCTAGGACAAGTTAAATATAGGTTCTGTTTGGAAACATGATATTCGAAGAGAAGCAAAATGCTTATACGTGGATCCGGTATGCCATGCATACTAATTATACAACTCCTCAAAAACTAAGTTAGCCAGCAGAGAAAGTTTCAGTCAAAAAGGAGAGCGGTCCTTTAAATTGTCAGTTCTCTATTTTGTGCGCTGCACATACATACAGTACGCGCATGAGTTCTTGGCCATCGGGGAATGAGGAGGCGCGCGGGAGCGGCGCGCCCTGCGGTTTCCCACCTACCCGCATTCGCCGGCAGTCGAGTGATGGGAAAAAAGTGTGTCACAACGTTGTCGATATTTTGTCGTTGTGTTGTGTTTTGTGTAGAAACCATAAATACTTCTTTAATATTATTCACAAACACTGAAGTTACAGTTCGAACAAACTATGGCTAAAAAGGCCCCTTTAATAAGCAAATGTCTCGAGACATATACATTTTAGTTACTTTGTTTTAAAGAAACCTGCCCTTAGTTTATAAAGACCTATTCAACGATACCCTACCTACTCAATATTGTAGGAAAAACAACCCATTAACTAATAACTATGAGTAGTCTGAACTGAACTGTTCGGCAACAATTCTCGATATCGACATCAACATCAATTAGCCACAGCACTACCGCATTCCTCAACATGGTCATGAACTCATTCGCGTACTGTACCTACCACAAAAAGAAACAGATCATTCTTTATTAACTAGGAGACTATCGACAGCCAGACCTACTCCTTGATGAAATGCTGATGCTTGATGAGCTGCGTGAAGCTGGTGAGACAACTTCTCTTCAAAAAGAGTACAGTCAGAAGTTCATTTATTAACTAGAAGACTATCTACCTACAGCCTGACGGACTCCTGATAAAGTGCTCGTGTTTGATGAGCTGCGTGAAGTTTATGAGACAACAAGATAAAAGAAAGAGTACAGTCAAAAGATTCTTTATTATTACTATCTACAGCCTGACGTATTCCTTGATGAAGTGCTCGTGCTTGATGAGCTGCGTGAAGCTGGTGAGCGTGAAGGCGTTGCACGCGTGCTCGTTGGTGGGCGCGGTGGAGACCACTCCTCGCAGGTAGTACCGCTCCGTGCCGCGCTCTGACTCCGCCGGGAACACCAACCCGCCACCGCTGTCGCCCTTGCACAGCGCCGTGCCTGCAGGAAACAGAAGCATAGAGAAGATCTGGATGACTCTTTGGAAGACATACATACCAGTGGCGAAGGGTAACATTTTAGTGAAGGTAGGCTGGAGAAAAATTTACAAAATGTAAGTAGATTGATGTGAAAGAATGGATTTGTAATTTCTTAAAGAGAAGCCGGTGGGAATTGGCATGTATGAACCCGCTACTGATATATACATATATCACGCTTTTATACAAAACGGCTATTTACACCACGTCTTACAAAAGTTTGAGAGTAATTCAGAAGACTGTGTAATCATGTGTGATGTCATCATACGTAATGATAACGGAGCCGCAGAAATCTAATAGCTAACTCCATGTCTAAGAGAAATAAAATAATAAATACACTGAAAAGTAGAAGATACATGCTAGCTTAGCGAATCTAATATTACTTTTTTTTTTTTTTTTTTTTTAATAGAAACAAACAGTTTTTTACAAAATATTCGTAATACTTAACTAAATTATATAGTTTTGAACTTACAGTTTCATAAAATATTAGATTTATATAATTTTAACACAAGGTATTCTTAAACTTACCTACCAAAAAATGAAAAGTTAACTTACCTACCAAATAATAAACTACATAAACATGGTCAATAACCTAAGGCTAATACCAGTCACAAGCAGTACCTATCCCATAATGGAACCTACGCTAGTGTGCAGTGTACAGCCACTCCTGCACGCCCTACGGTTATATGGTTTCCTTGGGATCGGTACAAAAGACCACGTTCAGGAATGGCTGTACACACATTACAATATGATTCCAGGATATGCCCATAGTATATTTAGATAGAAACAAATTACTTGGAAGCCACTATTAGTACAATAGTGGTTCCAAGCACAGGTAAAAAGTTAATAAACTTATTTAGTAGTAATAATTTGTTTACACAGTTTTTTGAAAGTATTGATAGAAGTACTGAAGATATCTAAATCTTCAAGATTATTATTACAAAATTTACATGCCCGCCTAATAAAACTATTACTAGTATAACGTCTCCTACTTCTAGGTACAACAAAGAGTGGTTTACGCCTACAATTTCGTTCACGTTTACGAGGCACACGAAATGAAAGTTGATGCAGCAGTTCAGGTGCATCTATAAAGTTATTTATAATTTTAAAGAGAACGGTTGCATCGACACATTACGCAATGTAGGTAGTGAAAACAAGACATGACACCGAGCATAACGAGTCCTATTTCATGAAGAAATGCGTCAGAAGCCTTACCTATGGAATTTACATAGTTACAGTAGCTTAACTTGTTTGTATGATGAGCATTTGGGAAAATGTTGACTGGGTGAGAAGGGGTTCTCTTACCATTGGTGTACCCAGCGCAGATCTTGTCGCTAGTGATGTACTCCCGGCATCCAGGCACTCGTCGATCCACCACCTCCAGCACTATTTGTTTGTATAAACAAGATTTGTGTGTCGTGTTGCCTTACCGTTGGTGTACCCGGCACAAATCTTGTCACTAGTGATGTACTCCCGGAAACCAGGTGGAGAATTGGCGATGCACTCGTCGATCTCCACGTAAGGCAGGTCCACAACCTTCAGTATTGGAGACGCCGCACCGTCTACGCCGGTAAGGCCCCAGCCTGCCACCTGCAACATAATAGTAGGTAAGTACCTGATGCCAGTAATATTTTGGGAGATTGGTTACTACTGGTAAACTTTGTAACATGGGTTGATAAAATCTCAATCATTGGCTTCGTATCAAATCGATGTATCTCTAGATATTGTCTTAGAAACTGAAATGACATGAGCATAACAATGAATTAGCAAATGATATACACAGGCCGTAAGCATATTCTACACTCTCGTCGTCGTCAGCTGTATTATTGCAATATCCTCTTGAAAGTAGGCTTTTCCTCTTTATAAAAAGTATGAAGAGATGTGTAGGTACCTAGGTACTGTGAAGTGTAATTTACCTTCCCCATGCGTCCTTTCTGGAGCTGCTTTCTCTCAAAGTTGACGTCGAAGTCGACGCAGACGGGCCGCACGTATGTCTTGTATTCTATTGTCGTCGTCAGCAGCATGATCGCGATATCCTCTTGGAAGTTCGCAGCGGCGCCTTGGAACCGCTTTGGGAGTATTATGTCTCTCACCTGTGAGAAGAAAGATAGAGGCATAATCAATAAGTAGTTGGTTTCCAGAGTAGTGTGTGCTGTGTGACAAATATCGTCATACCTTCTAAATAAATAAAGATAAAGACAAATCATCAGATTGTATCGTCACTTTTGCAAGAGGAAAAGAAAAAGACTTATCTAATAACACCATAGCAATAAAAGTAAATATGAATATCATAAAATGCAAAAGAACATACATCAGATTTCTGTGCGTCAGGGTCCTTTGGGTTGTTCCATGGTCTGTACAGCTTGCCGACTGCTATCGCGTAGTTGGACGCCGGCAGCTGCTTCTCCACGTCACTCCAGAAGCAATGAGCAGCTGGAAAAAGATAACTTTCAAAACTATTCGGCTTTTAAGGACCACACATAATGTCGGCATCAACGCGTAAGATCCCCGTTACGTGTGATCCTTAATCTGTCGTATAAATACTGTAGATCATGAGTCTGACAAAACAGTTGTAAATTATCATCCATCATTCACTATCATCACTCATCAGAATTGATTACTAGTTGTGAAATATTCACATAATAGGAAGCAGTCCCACGCTGGGCACTAGGCAGCCAGTCCAGACTAATAGATAATTAGTTCGACGCTTCGTCCCCTGATATTGATGCTTTCGTACGTTCAGCTCTGGTAATATCAGGCAAAGAAAATCTGTGCACAGCCCTTTTTCATCGCCTGCTGATTAACAACAAGGGTTTTCATAAGGCCATATAATTAGAAGATGTTTGATACCTGATATGACAGCAGTGGTACTGACGAGTGACCCTCCACAGATCTGCATGTAAGGGTTGGTGGTCTTGCGGTACACTCCGGCGTGCCACGGCAGCTCCCCGCGCGTTGCAAACCTTCCATCAATGATGAGCTGGTCTCCTCCGGGCGTGACACGACCGCATTCTGCAAGGTACGAGTATTAGGTATGATAGCGGAAAACGTCTCAAGTCCGTCTTAAATCTTTTATCTTCGACCTACTAAATTATTTTACTGCCAATCTATTCTACATTTTTTGGGTTAACTTGTACCTATTGGTAGCTGGTTATTGGATAAAAGAAATTTTAATCAAACAAAATATACGTACGTCATGAAATATATTTAATGAATGGGTTGTCTTACAATTTTCAGTCTAATCTTTCGAGTTCGGTGAAGGTCGTTCTACAGTGGGACCTGCGGGATCGGTCATAGTAAAAAAGTAGATGTACGTATTAAGAAACAAAAACCCGACTGCTATAATTTCAAAGTTGTATTTTGCGATAAAATCCGCTATCTTGAAATCAGTGTCACTCACGCCGCTAAGACGAATCTAACGTCACCTCATATGTCAAAACCCGTGAAAATGAAATTTCTGGATATACATACTTATCTTAATATACTCTCGAAAAACAAAACCCTTTTGAACTATTGTAAGACACAATTAAAGTAGGAGCTAAGTATAAAACGTCCCATTAAATGCAGTGCAAATATTTTCCGGGTGTAGTCTACTCATGAAACTGAACAACTTTCCCCAACGAACATAGGTTGAAATATGAAAAAGAAACACAAACATACAAAGAGTTAGTTTGAATTGAAAAATCTTTTATGACTGGGATTTTTTTCAATATTTTTTACGGCATCCTTTATCGATACTTAACCTAACCTGAAACTATGGCACGCATTAAAATTAAGTTCCTGTATACTAACCTACCCATTTAAGCTTGCATTTAAGAGACCGACCAATACTACTAGCTTTTTATACAAATACTAAGAAATCCAATAGTAATTCGATCCCTAATATGAATATGTTGATGTGTTAACGATGTATGTACCTCGAGTTTACATTTTTGGAAACTATGTCCAAAATATGAAGTAGTATATAAATAAGATGATCTCATCCATCAATTACGCAAGGTACATCTGGGACACGCAAATATATTGCTTATATGCACATACCTACTTACTACATACCGCCACCACTACATACCTACTCACTGTGCTACTCATTAGTTTGTTTAATTTTCCTTATTTTGTAAGAAAATATTAACAGGATGTAGGAATGGGACCGAAATAAAACGTCTGATATATAATAGTAATAATTTATTAAAAAATAAATATCGATACAAAACATACATCCTGTTAATATCAGTATTCATAATAAGGTAAAAACAATCAGAAAATATGAGTATATTATACAGGTCTATCTAGGTACGTAAAATTTTTTGTGAAATCAAATACAATACATAAAACATCCTAATTATAGCCTGCTATGTACTTATTCTGTCTTTGGTGTATTTAATACTTTAAGTTTAGTTAGGAAATAGTTTTAATTTAATAAATGAGTATACATATATTCCATTATGGACAAGATAATACATAATACGTATTTTCGTAATTATAAATAGTGCAACAATTATATATGGCAATGGCTTTTCATTCAATTACCTACTTACTCGTAAAATTCGTTCCAGCCTTTATAATTTTTTAACCATTATTTCTGACAAGCACGTTCTTCGTGTTAATAACTACGCTACTGTTATTAATATTGACATTTATTTTACTGGGATTACCCATTCTCCAATCAGCTTCATCAATATCATAATCAGAATCAGAATCTACTGGGTTTTCAGTCACTGGTCTATTAGGTTTTTCAGTCACTGGTACAGCTATATTAATATTCGGTAAAGACAGATTGAATATACCCGTTAAGCCGTAAGGCAGATCAGAATTCGGTAATGTGAAATTGAATGTAGGTCTATTCTCATTCGAAGAACTCACTGGTAGGCCAAATAATGGGACCATATAGGTGAAGTTACTGACGAAAACCTCGACTTTGTTTTGATCTTTGACGAGGATGGTGATGTTATTGCCGTTTTGGTTCAAACCTGGGTTGCAGATGGCGATGAAGTCCCAGCTGCCGTCGATGCAGTTCATCAGATTGAGCACGCTCGGGTAGTAGTAGTTTGGTGCCCTGGACAAGAAGAACATTTTTCAGAAACCATAATTCAGTGCACTTCTAGCACCTCAATATAAGTACCTAATGTCCTCTCTGTGGGATCTCTTTTAGTAGGAAATGGATTGTATTGTATTCACAATTTGACCCGCATTATGCAGCAGTCATATTTTAGATTCATTGAATATGATGTCAAATAAGTATTTTTCACGCGTGTTGTCGTATTACGGAATCCCTTACGAGGTTTTTGGAGGCAAAGTCAAGTCTAATTTGTATTTTCTATGGTATACTCTCATATCACAGTACTGTAGGTTAAACAATGCACCCATTCGATGCAGAGTTGAGCGATGCGCAGCGCTAAATAGCGCACAAACGGACATTACGTGTATTTTTCGCCTTATAAAAACAGGTAGAAAAGATATCGTCTATACCTGCAAGACGGCCGTACGATAGTGCCGGAAGGCTCCTGTCGGTTGCACTCGCGAGTGCCCTCCACCGCGCCGTTCACCAGGCACCGGTATTCCACGCTGGGGTGAGGGTTCAGCTGGCAGAACCCTGGGGGATCATAGAAGTCAAGCTTTAATAGATATCAGACATTTTACAGCATCGTTTCCCCTTCAAGGCAACTATCTTTATGCTGGGTACGAACACAAATATCCTAGTCAGGCGGTCGTTTTACAACCTCATCAGAGACTTGCTACTTGTAGAAGGCGGTTAAAAATCTCTGACCCCAGGATTCCTCGAATGGTTGGAAGACTCGCTGTCCAACACCGTGAAAGAAAGAGGCGGAGTAGTACCTACTCTATGGTAGGGTAATGTTATGATTCTGATGATGACAGTATTCAATGTATCTATGAGGGTAATACAAAGTTACTTACGAACACACTGCGGAGTGGAGGCGGTGGACCAGATTCCGTTGAAGCAGATCATGCTGCTGTCTCCAATGACTCCGTACCCTCGGTTGCAGGTGATGTTCAGCTGGAGAGCCGGGTAGGACTGTCCAGGGACCGCGTCAGGAATACCCCCCACTTCGTAGTGGCCATGTTCTGGGTATGGAGGTAGGACGCAGTTGCCTCCTTGTGGTCTGGATAAAAAGTAAAGTTACGATGTGTAATGTACGATTAGCTTATTTAGTCTTTATAACTAGAAGACTTTAACTCAAACTCATAGGCAGTTTTGATTTTTGACTGTACGTATTAACTTACTGTGAAGTTGGTTTTACTGTTATTGGTTTATCGGTTGTGGGTTTTCCTGGTGATATTCTGTTGCATAGTTCATCAGACTCATCCGATCCATCAGCACACTCTTGTACCTGAGAAACAAACCAATATTTATTTCAGATACTATAACTGAGTTAATCGATAAGTTAAGAAGTTGTATCAGCCAAATTTTATGCACTACGTTATCTATCAGTCACACCTTGTATGACAGGCAGAGGTAGTTTAATGTGGGTTAATCACAATTTCAGAGCTAACCTTCGTTAAGCCCACAATGTCATTGTGAACATTTCACCCACAATCAGTATATAGGGTGAAATTTTACTAAAGTATGGTCAACGAAACGAGATAATTAATGTAAACAACTTTTGACTAGGTGACATTTATTACAATGTCTTTATGTGTCATTATGGTATAATGTCAGCTGTCTCTTTCAGATTTGTTTACACTTTTTATCTCGTCTGGTTGGCTTTACTTTAGTGACCGATAGCGAAATCTCAGAACCTGCTGGTGATGAGGAACAATTTTCGTATAGAATCTTACCCCGTTACAATCGGCGCCCATGTCCACGCACGCCCCGTACGCACACTGGAACAGGTACGAAGGGCAGGGCTTCGCTGCGCAGGACTTGATCGTCTCGTCAGACCCATCTGCGCAGTTCACTACGCCGTCGCAGTGTTCCGACGCTGAGATCGATTGGCCGTCGTCGCATTTGAATTGGCCTCTGGAAATGGAAAGGAAATATTGGCCATCTTCACCGTCTTTATCTGCTTGATCCACTAGGTACGCCAGCTTTTTGTGTTTTTTTTTATGATAATACTTGGATAGCGGTTTGTAAAATGCATCAAACTTCTTCTGCTTATAGAGTGTCAAGTCAATGGCTGGCTACACCGATGCAGCCTAGAACTTGCCATACATGCCAACCATTCAAGAACTCCCAATTTTTTTCTTTTATCGCTTCAAAAGCACACTTCCTTTAAACTGCTGAAGTTAGTTGAGTCGCTGTACCGGAGGGTGTTTTGCCAGAACCGGTTGTCAGACAAAAACAATTTCGGAAATCTACCTCAACTGGATACCATGACTAAATCACCGCAATAAATTGCGGCATACGTGTGTGATTCTTCATAACAAGAATCTGACGTAAATTCTGAGAAGCTCGAGTAGTTCACTAAAAATCTGAATGTGTCTGCTTACCCAACTTCGTCAGTCTGGTTCCTGCAGCGCGGCAGCAGCTCATCGGAGTTGTCAGCGCACTCCTGCACACCGTTGCAGGTCGCCGTGCCGTCCACGCATGCGCCGTACGTGCAGCGGAACCAGTTCGACTGGCATCTGAAAGAAGTTATCAAATCCAGTATTTCAGCTACTAAGAAGCCCTATTTTGCTGTCTTCAAAACTCAACAGTCCTGCTGGATTTTCGTTTTTCGTATTCATAGGAAACGCTGTACCCCAAGACGAGTACAGAGATGACGTAATAGTCGCAGTACGAGACTGATTGTTGAAGGCAAAGTGTCTGAGTTAAAATCTCTAGATTGACCCAGCAAAAATGGATAGAGTAGAGGTCAGCAAGGACTTGGTTGGTTAGGCTCCGTGAAAACCAACTGAAAATGATGGTTTAAAACTGCGTGGGTTTTCAAACCTGGCAGCATAAAATTGGACTCACTGCATCTTCCTGCACAATGGAAAGGTCTCATCGCTGCCATCAGGACAGTCGACGGTGCCATCGCATTTGCCAAAGAAGCTGATGCACGTTCCATCCCTGCACTGCCATTGAGTACGTTTGCTGAAAATAATATTGTGTGAATGCGTTACAAAGTAATTTTTCGATTTTAATGTATGAGATATTATGACATTAACTTATTTGGTTACAAAGTTAAATGCAAATGAGGTCACCAAGGACTCAGATCTTTGAAGTCATTGTAAACTACGTCCATATGAAATCCAAGCTAAACCTTATTATCTCCTAGGCATAAATGTAATCGGTCTTTCGATTCAAGGGCCAAGTAGATTCAGCATTATGTACTACTTACTTGCATTTACTAGCTTGTCTTTTTGATCTGGTTATCACTGTGTTTCTTGATGGCACGTTGTTTCTGTAAGGTAAGAAGTAGAACTTTAGATATTTTACCGTTCTGTATTACACTGCACAAACTTTTGAAACTGTTGGCACTTGGCCACTTTGCTGTCTCTCTTGTGTTTAATATTATAGGTATCAGAGAAGCGGATAGCTGTATGAAAATTAGTTCCTATATTTAATGTCTTGCCGTGTGGTGCCGGCTTAGAATTGCGTCACCCCATATCTTTCCCGTGGGTGTCGTAAGAAGCGATAAGGGAGTTTGAGAGTCGATGTGTATTGCAATTTTATGCGACAGGCTGACAACCTGTCACTATCGTGATTCACAGTCTTCTGAATGATAATAATATGTATGTATCTATTTATTATCACAACTGACTGTATTCCTGTGAGCAGGCACGCCGCCTCGTCACTCCTATCCGCGCGTTTTCCGTCACATAGCGCGTCCAGACTCACACAAGCACCGGTCGCTCGCGCATGTGAACCCGTCTGTGTGGTGTGAAGGAACGCACTACTTTTCCTAACACCGTGTATTTATTATCTCAACTAACTGTATTCCTGTGAGCAGACATGCCGCGTCGTCACTCCCATCCGCGCAGTTCTGTTGTCCGTCACATAGTGCGTCGAGACTCACGCAGGCACCGTCGCTCGCGCATGTGAACTCGTCTGTGTGGTGTGAAGGAACGTGCTACTTTTCCTAACACCGTGTATTTATTATCTCAGCTTACTGTATTCCTGTGAGTAAGCAAACCGCCTCGTCACTTCCGTCCGCGCAGTTCTGTTGTCCGTCATATAGAGCGTCGAGACTCACGCAGGCGCCGTCGCTCGCGCATGTGAACTCGTCTGTGTGGTGTGAAGGAACGTAATACTTTTCCTAACAGTATTTATTATTTCAGCTTACTGTATTCCTGTGAGCAGGCATGCTGACTCGTCACTCCCGTCCGCGCAGTTCTGTTGTCCGTCACATAATGCGTCCAAACTCACGCAGGCACCGTCGCTCGCGCATGTGAACTCGTCTGTGTGGTGTGAAGGAACGTGCTACTTTTCCTAACACCGTGTATTGATCTTAACTAACTGTATTCCTGTGATCAGGCACGCCGCCTCGTCGCTCCCGTCCGCGCAGTTCTGTTGTCCGTCACACAGCGCGTCCAGACTCACGCAGGCACCGTCGCTCGCGCATGTGAACTCGTCTGTGTGGTGTGAAGGAACGCACTACTTTTCCCAACACCGTGTATTTAATATCTCAACTAACTGTATTCCTGTGAGCAAGCATGCCGCCTCGTCACTCCCGTCCGCACAGTTTAGTTGTCCGTCACATAGTGCGTCCAGACTCACGCAGGCGCCGTCGCTCGCGCATGTGAACTCGTCTGTGTGGTGTGAAGGAACGTACTACTTGTCCTAACACCGTGTATTAATTATCTCAACTGACTGTATTCCTGTGAGCAGGCATGCAGCCTCGTCACTCCCATCCGCGCAGTTCTGTTGTCCGTCACATAGCGCGTCCAAACTCACGCAGGCACCGTCCCTCGCGCATGTGAACTCGTCTGGGTGGTGTGAAGGAACGTACTACTTGTCCTAACACCGTGTATTAATTATCTCAACTGACTGTATTCCTGTGAGCAGGCACGCCGCCTCGTCGCTCCCGTCCGCGCAGTTCTGTTGTCCGTCACACAGCGCGTCGGGACTCACGCAGGCACCGTCGCTCGCGCTTGTGAACTCGTCTGGGTGGTTTGAAGGAGCGTACTACTTTTGCTAACACCGTATATTTATTATCTCAGCTTACTGTTTTCCTGTGAGAAGCCATGCCGCCTCGTCACTCCCATCCGCGCAGTTCTGTTGTCCGTCACATAGACCGTCGAGACTCACGCAAGCACCGTCGCTCGCGCATGTGAACTCATCTGTGTTGTGTGAAGGAAGAACGTGCTACTTTTCCTAACACGCTGTATTTATTATTTCAGCTTACTGTATCCCTGTGAGCAGGCACGCAGCCTCGTCACTCCCATCCGCGCAGTTCTGTTGTCCGTCACATAGTGCGTCGAGACTCACGCAGGCACCGTCGCTCGCGCATGTGAACTCGTCAAACCTGGAAAACGTGGTAAGGTAACCGTTGTAAATCTTTGCTGGTCATCTGCGCATAGGTTTCCGAATGCATACAAGCGGACAATAAGCATTTGAAGAGAGAGTGAACAGTCGTGCAAAACAAAAGTAATGATGTTTGAGATGCCGGTGCCTTTTATTTTTATTTTATCCCGCCTGAGCCGCGTTTAGAGTAGGAACACAAATTGTGATTTAAAAAAGAGAAAATTTTGCATCACAAATTTTCTCTTTTTAAGATTGAATTAGAATGAGACTTTCTTAAAGTGAATTTTGTAAATTCCTACTAAGAAATAAATGATTTGAGTTTGAGTCAGATTATTACAGATATAAGTCATGCTCAACGCCCTTTTTTTTGGGATTTGAAACACTCATAGAGTAAAATATCGTTGAACAGTTCCGAATACTTAAAACCTTAACTAAAAATCAATCAGTTCATCCACGGATTACTAAAACTCGAATCACTTGGCTCCGAAAAAATATACGGAAAACGAGTGTGTGGTGAGTTGAGGCTATACTGGGTGTTACAGAACAACAAATGAAGCCGAAGGGGGTCAAGGAACTCATTAAACTAAACAACTTTCACCATGAAACACGGATCAAAATATGAAAAGAGAATTGGACCTCCCATACAAAATTGACAGTCAACTGATTTGAGTTACAATGGGAGGTCTTAAATTATTTTTCATATTTCGACCCATGTTCCATGGGGAAAGTTGTTAAGTTTCATGAGTACCTTGACTTCCTTTCGGCTTTATTTGTTGTTTTGTCACACGTTGTATAGATCTGACGATGTCGCATGACATATTTAGCTATATCTAATTTAATAAGCTTACCTGCAGGCATCTAGTTGATCTTTGACCACTGCTGTCAGTACGGGCGATAGCACTGAAAGAAAAATAAATAAAAACTACATATGATTACGAACTAGATACCTATAACCAACTGTTGGGCACGTCAACGGCCTAATAATGTACTAAGTACCTACCTGATTTATAGAAGAAGGAAACCCGAAATGGCATCATTATTATTTGCATCTTTTTTATATTACATGACATTTGACCAGGGTGTCAACAATAATTGTGCCATTTCGGGTCCCTTTCTTTTATGAATCAGGTTATACATGACAATTTGGGTGTCATATTCATACCTCTTATCACTCTTATTTGAAATTCCGTGACTGCAAGCTATAGATAATTATGATGGTTCTAAATCGTAAACAAATAAATATGACAACTGAAACTGAAATTACATGACAAGTTGGGTGCAATATCATTCATACCTCTTACTTATGTTATGTATGAGAAATTCCGTGACAGCAGGCTATAATTATTATGGTTAAAAATCGCAAGGAAAATTCCGGAAGAAATCAATCCGGAAAACCGGAAATTCTAACAATAGTATTGCGTCCTTTTTTCCTAGAAATGTTCACAATATTGCACCGTTTAAGTAAGTAGGTGTCTATTGTATTGTTCTTTTGACCTCAGAGGCATTTAATAACTATTATGACTGGTTGTCATTTCGTAATCGATGTTTAATTATTCTTCTATATTCTGTTACTTAATTGGATCTTAATTCGTGAGTCTAGCTAAAGGTTACATGTTTGTTGAGGAAAAATATAGGTAGGTAGAATAACTCAAAACCTTTCGTTGTACTGCTAAAATTTTACCTTGTTTTGTTATTTATTTTTCTATCCTTAAACAATTATTTGAATTTTATATAAACATGTTGGTTAGTGTTTATTTTCTGTAGGTTTCTAACATAAATTCCTGATCTATTCTTGAATGTACCTAAACAAGTATGCATACGAGTATTTTCAAACCGCTAGCAGGGTGGGTTCTACCAACAGAACCTCCACCTCACTATTTTAGGGGATCAACCTATTATAAGCAGCGCTAATGAAGAATGGACCTGTAAATAGCGGGCAGATGTCATTCTATCCCGTATTGTCATGGTTGAGATAGGTATTTTTGTTGTAAACACAGTAATTTTTTACGTCTTTTAATGAAGAAAACTGTTGTTGGATGATAGGTAAAAACTAAAAGAAAAACATGGATTCCCGTAAGTACCTATGCCAAGTGAGAGCCTATCTATTTGCTGCCAGTATAGGAAAAAGCGCCGCTCTTTACCTACAGATCCTTTCTTCAAACAACGGAGTAATACTGTTTATTCTAAACTAGCTGCCCGTCAGCGGTTTCACCCGCTGCAACCTATTATTCCGCGGGATAAAAGCATTATTCGCCAAGAGATGTCGCTGTTAGTTTTCGGCGAAAACGTTTAAAACGCGAATCGGCTCAGTCACGCCACCTATTTCAAAAATATTGGAAAATGCGTGATCCCGTGGGAATGAGACATTTTTCTGTGGTAAAAAGTATCCTATGTGTTATTCCAGATGCCCTTTTATATTTCTGCAAAGTTTCATGTCAATTTAATCAGCCGTTTTTGCGTGATGTCGTAACAAACACACACACAAACATCCGCCTTTATAATATTAGTAGGAAGTAGGATAGGATAGTAGGATGAATAACTGTAAAATAAAATACAGTTTCTGTTTACCTCTTTAACTTAGGTAGGTATCTACTTACTTAACTTAGGTCGGATAAGTGGGAACGAAAACAACCCACAATAAAACCCAATCCTACCTACACCAAACAGGAAAAAGATAAGAATTTGCTAAATCGAAACTATACAATAAACAATTTAAATGGTCATAAGGTATATACTTAAATGGTCAATTAAGAAGTCATGAAGACCAAAAACTAAAATAATAATAGATTTGTTCGTAGGTATGTGGCAAAAACTATACTGCTAGTTGGCCAACATAGCTTTTAAACTTACCAAAAAACGTAAACACTAAAACATTAATATACATTGTCACAATTTTACACACTACGGATACACATCACATCACTATTAATTTTAATTTAATAAAAAACAAAAAAGACTAGTAAAATGGCTTAAATTAAACAAAAATATTACACTAACATGGTTGCTTGTTGGTTTGTAAACAACAACTGATTCTATAGCGGATGCGTAAGAATTCTTCTTGTGGGAAAACCAAGGTTGGGATGCCAGCACCAGGAAAATGTTTATGTTGTAACTTGTCATAGAAAGTATTTTCATTCTGTTTGTGTAGGATTATGATTGTCAATAACACATTATTATGTTAGGTATTAAAATATCTGTTAGGTATTGTATAATCATCTCAGTTAGATGCTATTTAGTAAAGTTAATGCAATTTTTTTTTGTATTAACCTCGTTATCATTCACTTAAATCCTCCTATCTTATCACCTATTGTGTTTACATTATTTTGTAAGGTATATTTATAAGATTATAAAAGAATAAAAATGTATTAGCATATAGTAAGTTGTCATAATCATAAGTATGAAACTAAAGACGGAGTTGATCTTAGTAACATTAGATATCTGTAGAATTTACCCAAAAATGTGGAAAATGTTCGATCTGGCAACTCTGTGCATAATGGCCGCGAAACTGGTTAAGCGAGAGGTTACTCGTCTCCGACTTCGGCTGATAACAGCTCGATCGAGTGACGTCACACGACTCTTAAGTTTTCTATTCTATTTTAGTATTTACCCGAGTAATACGGAAATGCTCGATCTGGCAACTCTGTGCATAATGACGGTGAAACTGGTTAAGCGAGAGGTTACTCGTCTCCGACTCCGGCTGATAACAGCTCGATCAAGTGACATCACACGGCTCCGCTCTTAAGTTCACTGCTCAGTTCGCAGTATTTTGTTGACCAGTCATACATAAGTCGATTGATCATATCAATGGGGACGCGGGGATTTTTTCAATCTTTGCCAAATCGTTGCTAATGCAGAACTTTCGATTTCGTATCTATTTTATGTATCATAATGACAACGTGACAAGAGATGGTGACACGGTCGTGGAATTTTAATCGACGGCAATATTCAAACATTCCGAAATTCGATGTACATGTTTCTGAGAAGATTAAAATTTTGCACTTAGAATTTTGCCATAAAAATAATCCGGTTATTTTTCGCTTGTAAATATGGCATACTTTATACTGCAGTTTACAAGTACGTGCAAACGGTATCAGTCATTTAGGAACCTGATTATTTTAATTAGTTACTTACCTTAGTTACATAAATGCCTAGTTTAATTATTAGGTAATTTTAAGGCATTTAAGGCAGCACAGCTGCTGTAGTTAATATCTGTATACCTAAATTCTCATTGGTCAGAAATAACATACTGTATAACTCTCCCCGTGCCGTGGCAACATACAAGAAAAGAAAAATACCAAATAAAAATATTTTAATAAATGAACCGAACCATAAAACTGAAATTTCTACAAAAAGTAGATTTTTTATTTCATATGTTTTGGGTCCTATAAAGTCACGAAATGACTTTGTTGGCGTTGACAAACCGGTTGTGTCCATTCTTTTTATACACCTACCGATTCTTTGTAAAAACTTCATACATCAGTCCGTAGGAAAAAAATCTTCAGAATTAATAGTTTACCCAAAAAATATTTACAGATTTATAGTATCTTTACACATTAAAAAATTATTAGGTTTCATAATCACGCTGCGTTCGGCTTTCAGTCAAAGCTTCCCGCCTTAAACTTTTTATTCAGCGAATCAGTGCGTTGCCGGGCGGGCGGGCGAATGCACGCTACCGCACAAGAAAAATATTATCGCCGGGCAAACGATACTGATATTTATTCGTTCTGTTTTAAGACTTATTTTATGTTTATATAAATGTTTTATATTTAAACATATTTGAGACTTTTGGCGAAGTAAGTGTTTATGACGAAACTGAATTTTTGAGGTGATTGGAATCGAAACTTCGGCGAAGTTTTGGCGGGAACAGTAAGTTTGTAATCTACAAGTATCTGTTAAGTAAAATAAGAAAATAACAGTAAAAAGTCTCAATTGAAAAGAACGTAATTTCTGTACTTTTCTGGTAGTTTATGTAACTCATATTCAAGATTTTCAAGTAGACTTACAAATAAAACTTTTAGAATGTCAAATACCTACATAAATCTAGGTAGGTAATCAAAAGTATGTCAAAACAAAATTATGACAGTTGTCAAATCAGTGTTAACCATACATTAGGGGCCCTATATTAAGTAGGACGCCTCACACAAGAAGGTTTATGAAATCATAATTATGTTATATTAAATTACAAGTTTAAGTGATTGCCTCTCCTAGTTCCTAACATCCAGTCCTTTCGTCCACCCTTTTCTTACCTCTCCTTCTTCTCCTTCAATACAAATTAAAATAATACTGTCTTTGCTTGATTATTATTTCTTATTAAAATTAAACTTATTCTAAATTTAATTACTAATATTGTAGATTATAACTTGTGCTCATTGCCTTAACTGTTTGTTCGAGTTGTGTTCAAAGGTTGTACGCGATACATGTTCCCGTAGCCATGTAATTTTTACTTACGGAAATACAGTATTTCGTATTTTATTTTATTTTTTGATGTCGATTAAAAAAGAGCTATATCTTGGTGCAATATTTGAACTTGTTTGTTGGAATATATTTTGCGCTTTGCAAGTTTAATTGTATGTAGCAACATAATTATAAGGGTGTTCATGGTGCATGGTTTAAAATTATCCTATAATGTGCCAAGAATTGTTAAAAATATGAAATGTTTTTAATAAATAAATAATAATAATAATGTATGTGTAATTAAAAATATCTGTAAAATTAACCATTTAACCTACAACAGTTTCATAGCGTGCGAAACGATCCTTTGCCTTCAAGTTAAGAGTTCAAAGTAGGTTCGTTTACCTACTAGGAAACTCCTTAGGGAACTAAATAAACATTTTAATAATGCAGAGAGCCAGCCTATGGCAGGACATTCAACTTCCTTTGTACCCACAATGACCTACCTTGCTGCAATGCAATGGTTCTAAATGTAGAGTTAATAGTATTATGTCAGGACGATTACATAAGGAATCAACACAATATAGTATAGGCAACTACTGACAGTACCCAAACAACCTACATTTTTTTTTAAACTGAACAACTTACCACTGAAATTATAAATAAATAATTACCTCATAAATTAAAATATTCGTCAGCGTCGTTCGAGAGTTGAATTTATGAGAATAATGAATAATCATAAAATTGTGAGTGCATTAAAATCCCGAATAAATACCTCTCACACAAAATGATTCAGCACAGTAAGGCGTATTGGAGAAGTGGGAAGAGGTTTTTTAATTTCGACCAATATTGGTCTTGTCCTCGTCCATGCCTTCAAACATCTTCATCTACGAGTATTTGTCTTTTATTTACAGCTGTCATGTCAACACCAACACTGAACAAGCACTGAATTTATTGTATCCAATTTATTTTGGTATCCATCATCACCTGTCACTTCATCGTCCTTGGATACATCTTCAAGGTTATACCAACACGTGTTGTCATTACTCATTAGTCCAGGTGCCGACATTTGGGTCATCAGCCGGTGCCATCTACAAGGAATGGTCTATTTTTTGTCTCGTTTATTATTGAAAACTTTGTTGTGATTCGTGGCATTTACAAACGCATATAGCAAGACTGTCTAACTGTATTGTACGTACAGCCTTTTGTATAGGTACTTACAATCTATACTATTACTTAAGTAAATGGTGGCTTTGTCTAGTAAGGCTCGCTTATATGACATGCTTTTTAAGAGATTGAAGATATCCTGACCACGTGAAGGACCTTACAATAACTAAAATAGACATGTGTTGAACATGAGTTTAGCATTTTCTTTTTGTATTCTATGTTTAGGTACACACATTTTAAGCACACACATTTCTACTTCGCAGGTTATCCAAAAATCGGTTCTCTAACACGGGAATTGTTCTAAAAGGTAGGTATTCAACAAACATTTCTAACTTCTACGGCCCGAAGCGCATCTACGATCTCTTCTCTTTTAATAAGCTCTTTAAAAGTAGAGCCTCAAAAGAAAATATTTTCAAGATAGTAAATGCCCGTTTCTTTCCAAGTTATTCCTGAAACTGAAACACTGCGCGAGTAGGTGAACGTCCTACAATTGCTGCTGAATTATACATCGCGCGTTCCCTGGGGACCCGCCAGTTGTTAAACTCTTGTATTATTTATTTATATGGTGGCGACACGGAACAAAGGACTTCTACTAGGAAATATAAGTACCTACCTGCTATGAATAGAAGCCTTCCTGAATTATTTAAAGCAGCATAATAAATTGACAACAAATCAAACTCAAAACAGTAAAGCATAAAATTTTGTGTCACACCTCGTGCACGAAATTGGGAGTTTACAGAAAAAAACCGGCCAAGAGCGTGTCAGACACGCCCACAAATAGGGTTTCGTAGTCAACGTTTAGATATCAGGTTTTTCAGCATTACAAACTTAATTTTGTTGCTGGTTTGTTAGCAGCAGTATGATGACCAACCGCAAATAGAAAAACTCAATTTTTCCTGAAACCTTTAAGGGTACGATATCCGTTATAGTTTTCATTGTAACTTCAGATTGTAAGCTATATTTCATATTTATTTCAAATTTTTAGCGTTTATACTTTAGAAGTTACAGCTGGAACAAATTATGGGTCAAAACGCCCTTTTTAAAAGCAAATATCTCGTGACAGAAACATTTTAGAGAATTTGTTTCAAAGAAACCTCACCTTAATTTTAAAAGACCTATTCAACGATACCCTACTCAATATTACAGAAGAAAAAAAATTTTTTTGCCCCCCTTTCACTTGTATGGGAGGGGGTCCAAAAAACATTTTAAATATTTTTTTCTTAACATTTCTATATTTGGGTCAACACGATCTATCTTCTCACCAAATTTCATGTCGATAGCTCTAAAACTGACGAAGATATGAGGGCGCGGCATACAGACAGACAGACAGACAGACAGACAGACAGACAGACAGACAGACAGACATGACGAAACTATAAGGGTTTCTAGTAGACTACGAAACCCTAAAAACCACTCGACACTATTTAGGATTATCGCGATTGTCACTTGTTACATAGCCAGGGTTACTACTGTCACAAATCTCAAAGAACCTATGTATATCAAAACAATAAAATCTGATACAAGAACATCATATGATTCAGAACCAATTTAATCCAAGAAATATGAGGTTCGTGGCAACCTTAGTTGCCTTGTGTTCCTCTGAGATTCCAGTAATTCCCAGTTACAGTCAAATAATCGTCGAAATCGTCGCTAGCCTCCTGCGCTTTTTTCCCTTATTTCTGCCTTATTGAAGTTTCAGTTGATTTGGATATGTGCGAATAGACTTTCCGTGTAGATAAATAGTTTATCTTCATTCAATCTTTAAATAAGTAACAAACGTGTTCATATAATTAGAATGACGTATCAGTAATAGGTATGACAGCAAACTGAAAATCAAGACATCGAATTTCTTTTACGCCATAAATGTAGGTATTTTATTGTGTAGAGCTACAAGAAAAAATCTGGATGTCATATTTCTTTTAAGCCGTAAAGCACAACAGCTTTTTTATTGAACCCGCCCTTATAAAGTTGAATAAAGTAGTATCAAGTAAGTGCATTCATCGGTGGCCTACTTTTCCTAATGATGGTTACTAGGTATTGGGGTCAACCCCTGATGACTATGCTTATTTGCTTACGAGTGAAAGTACAACAAGAAGTATTGTTCGGATAGTTTGGTTTAGCTAATGGTTATTATGATTATGACATAAGTTTAGGTAACATTGAAAAATATAAATAAATATAAACTGTGTTCCCAACTATTGTGTAAGTACCTGTATCTGTGATCCAATACGTACCGTACGGTACAAGCATATTCATGTATTAATTGATTCTATTAGTTTAGTTTGGTCTCGTAGTAGTTTATGAAGAGACTCCTCTCTTTTATAATTTTGTTTTTTTTTTCTTTTCAGATAGGTACATATCAGTTGCAATGAGCGGAAAAACTGGCAAAACTTCAAAATTTGCTGCTGCCGTGCTTCTGGGTATCAACTTCATATTCATGGTGAGTAAAAATTACAAATTACTTTTATCCTAAGTATGAACTTTCGTATAATATAGGTACATAACAATACTATACTATAGTCTGCGACTCACTGCAGTCGGGGTCATAAAACATGGTGTAATAAAAAGCATTACGAAATCAAACTCAAAAAAAAACCTGAAGTAACGTAAAAAATAAAGTTAACTAAGTAGTTACCTATAACTAATTATAATAAACACTGTGAACAAAAGATTTTTTGCCAATGACCCCAAAAAGGAAGAAGTAATATTTTTTCTGTACAATCTGAAGGTCAATTTCTAGCCATGGCTAGCAATCAAGGCCACCTCTTTAAGTCAAGGCAAGACGTTTAGCCCTAAATAATTCATCTAGGTTATTATCCGGGCCCTTGAATTTAAGGCTTAACTTGACCTCCAATTGTGGCCTTGTTTTGATACAGTATATTTAAGAGAACTATTAAATATGCTGGCATTGACCCTGGCGATACATGCCCTTCAATTGATGTGGATTGCTCGTATTTTTTGCAATCCTCTTACGGTCTGTACATTTTATCTCTCACTCTCTTCGTGTGGGACACCGAGTCGTCGACCACCTGCTCAAGTAGCAGACCTCTGACATGGTTGTGTGATGACCGCCGTCTAAGTAAACATAGACAGCAACCGGGGCCGACGGGCCCTCCGAAACACGGGACCATCTTTCTTTTCGGACAATTAGGCAATACATGCAATGTCCTAACATGACCCACTGAGAATCGAACACGGAACCTTCTGTGTAGTTGTTAGCCGCACAAACATTGCCCCACATCTCGTATCTGCCTTTTCTATAAGTTCAAATCGCTATCGGGGACAGACCTGGCGCGGATCAAGGCATCTGCTTGCCCGGAGGCCGGCGCGTGGCTGCATGCACTGCCCTCACCTCAGCTTGGCACCCACCTAGAGGATAACACTTTACGGGTGGTCGTGTCACTAAGGCTGGGTTGCGAGGTGTGTGAGCCCCACCGGTGCCCGTGCGGGGCGATGACTGACGCCAGTGGTTACCACGGTCTCAGCTGTTCCAGGTCTGCGGGTAGGTTTTCTCGGCACCACGCATTGAACGACATCATCCGACGGGCGCTGGTGTCGGCGAGCGTGCCTTGTATCCTGGAGCCCCCGGGCCTCTGTCGGACTGATGGCAAGCGACCCGATGGCCTCACCCTGGTTCCTTGGGAGCGCGGACGTTGTTTGTTTTGGGATGCCACTTGCGTGAGCACCTACGCTGCGTCCCATTTAACATCTACCACCCGGAGGGCGGGTTCCGCTGCTGTGGAAGCGGCCAAGTTAAAGTGTGGGAAGTACGCCGAGCTGGTACCTCAGTATGTGTTTTTGCCGTTCGCCGTGGAAACGGGCGGGCCGTGGTGGTGACGCTGCCAAGAAATTCATCTGGGAGCTGGGGAGACGCTTGACAGAACGAGGCCTTGATCCTCGCTCCGGATCGTATCTGGTTCAACGTGTTTCACTCGCCATTCAGCGAAGAAATGCTGCAAGTGTCATGGGCACTTTTGAGCCGGGTACGATTCGGGGGGGGCTCTTTGACTGATTTTGTTTAGTTGATAAGGTACATTTTTTTTTACATTATGTTATGTATATTTTTTGACAATACGTAAAAGACTGTATGAATATGAGATCAAATATTTCATATCACAGAAGATAATGTTCATTTGTTTCCAGTTGTTCTGCGCTATTCTCTTCGCCTTCGCGTTGTGGATGGTCTCCTCGCCCAGCACCTTGTCTGCTGCCATACAGCGCTTTGGCAGTCCTAGTGTTAAGGTACTACACCTACTCCATTAAAAAAACCCGTGTGATGCCGGCTTAAAATAGCATCACCCCGTGGGTGTCGTAAAAAGGCGACTAATCCGGGTAATGGGCAGCAGCGTTCCCTGTGAATATCTACAACAATCCGCCTGTCAAGCGTGGTGAGTATGGCAATACCCCCCAATTGGGGGAGACCCATGTCCAGCAGTGGACTGTCGTGGTTGAAGTAGTAGTAGTAGTATTAATAAGCTTATTAAATAAGTAAGTTCGTAAAGTTTTAAGTAAATTCAAGTAACAATGCGCTCGCCAGCCCACCTAGCTTGGTAAGAGTGGCCACTATCATCTACGAGAAGAAGAAATTGTTGCTGTTGGAGCTGATACAATATTCTTTCAAAAGCAAGATAATCATCAGTAAAATATATCGAAATAGGCGTAGCTCGTACGTACCATAGAATCTAGGAGCGCTACGAGTGCTACGCCGTAGCAGCTGATTCCGAAAGTTCACTTTAACTTTTACTTCTCAAGATTTGCAGAAGTTTCGTCGGTACTCTTTAAATTCATGGTAATTCGTAGTACCTACTTATCAGTAGCTGAAGTGAATACACCCATCCCATAGAACACAATAACATTTACGTAAAGAACGAAGTACTTGACCGTATTTTTACATGTAGGTAATCCTCTTGCGTAGTATTGCAAAATCCTTCCTAGCTAACCGTGTGCCCTGATAACCGGGTTTGAAACTGACAGAGCGGGTAGGAACCGTGCCGGCCCGTGACATGCACATTGTAATAATAGATTACAATCGATACTGTGTACTCGGCATAGATACTAGACAGTTCGCAAAATTATCTAAAAGCTTTGTTTCTATTTCTGTAGAGAAAGGTTAATACAAACTGTATGTCCACCCAACTGACTGACCCAATAGCAGATATGATTATGTAGGTATTTGAAATTATACAAATCTGCATCAGTCGGGAATCGAATTCAGGCTTGTGATGTGTGTACATGGCAGAAAGGTGATATTATATTACTTCAGAGTCAAATCGTTTAAATAGACATTAACAAAAATAGGGTAAAGTACGGATAGATGCGCCTTTGGGATAGTTGCGCAGGTTTCGAAAACACTATGTTCAGTGGCGGATTAACCCTTAAGCAAAATAAGCAATTGCTTGGGGCATCACGTCTTGGGGGGCACCAGAAGAAGCACCATTTTTTTTTGTTAATACGTTCCGGCCTTAGGGTATCACGCCACATGTCTCCACTAGAAACTGCACCACATAAAGTTTCTAAAACTAAATTTGAAAAATTGCGCGCTATAAGTTGACATTTGGTCAGCGGGTTCATGACCCCGCTCGCGCTTGCTCATTCGCTGCCCGCTGATGCATTCGGCAATGAGAATGCCACCGTTTTGCAGCTAGCCAATCACAAATTCTTTTCCACACCACAGACAGAGATGGATCAGCCACCTAGTCGTTGTGGTGTAGTGTCACACTACCCATCCCCGTTCGAAAGTGTGTTACCAGTGCTTCTGCCTACTCTCGGTCGTCACGTAGGGCTCTGTTGAGCACCCGTAGCCTGGCCTCCCACCAGCGGGGGGGCACTCCAGGGTCCTGTGCCCCGAGGGCAGGCTACGCTTTACGCAGACCAGGCTAATAAGAAGATGCCCTTCAAGGGCTACCAGCGCCCCACGCTCAAGAGTCGCGACACACCCAAGCTACCTCGTGGGTTCTAGACGCCCACGTTCATCGTGGACGCCATCCATGCCGGGTTCGACGGACCCGCCTCTCGTCACCTCTCGCCGCCTACTGCCGCCGCAATAGCGATAACCGCTGCCTGCTTCTCCCTCGCCGTCTCCGCTGTCCCAGAAACAATAGGACCTGCTCACCCTTTAGCACGCCGTCGCATGGCACACCACCCTGAATGCTCTCAGGGAGAGTGCTGCAGCCGTGCAGGCGGGAGCGCATAACGCACAGCTCACAGAAAAGCGTACCCACGAAAAATCTTCCATCTCACCGATCGCCGAGTACCCGCACGGTTTCGGCTACGAGGGTCACGTCGCCGCTGTCCATGCTGAACAATTCGGGTACTGGAGACAGCCCAGCCAGCGTCGACATCTGCCCAGACATCCTATGCGTCCAGGCTGAAGATGCCGTAGCCTACGCCCCGCAGACCCAGGGAAGACGCCGACACCTGCACCCACGACATCCATAGATGACGGGGTGTAAGAAGAAGCCGCCGCTGATAGTGGTCGATCTGCTCGCGAACTGGAGCCACCACTTCGGCGAGCCAAAGGCGGAGCTCGGTCATGCGCTAAACATGCGGCCCTACAGGTCCACAGGGTTCTGATTCCTGGCGCAAGGCGAACAGAAATTCCGCGTTTACCAGCGCTACTTTACCGCGCTGGAGGGCTCCGAAACCAGAATATCCTGTTGTTCGCCTACGCAACGCGCCTCCGAAAGAGCGGCCAGTCAAGGGCGCGATTAGAGACCTCCCCGTCGACACAGACCCTGAGGACATCCAGAAGGAGCTGACCACCACCCTGGGCTACGAGGCGGACTACGACACTACGTGCGCCCCAGCAAGTGTGCCAACTGTGGCAGCTCACACCTGGTCAACAGTCTCGATTGCCCCGTACGCTCTTACGAAGCCCGTCGAACTGAAGAGGATATAAGCGGCACCGCAGGGAGAAGCTAACATGGCTGGATCCCTTATGGCGGCTGCCAACAGCCCCTCCGGAACTACGACGACGAAGAAGCGGAAGCCTAGAAGGCGGAGGAGGCGAACATCGCCCTCACCCACCAGGAAATGGAAGCACCGGGCCAGCCACGTCAAGAGCCACCCACCAGGGGGTGAAGCCGAAACAAGCCGGCCTCAAGACAAGAGAGCTCACGAGCAGCCGTCCTAGCAGAGAACAGAAAGGTCCTGATCAGTGCAATCTGGACCCCTCACTGAGATCCAGGTCGCGCTCCGCACGGTGGTGGACGCGCGCGACCTTTATCGTCGCCTCCAGCGCCTGATCCCGTCTTACGGCGAGGTCATGGCCGCCAGGATCAACTGGAGGCTCTGGGACCCAGATAGGCTGCTCAGGGTGGTGCTGTACAGATGATAAAAAATCAAAGCTGTTCCTACGGATAGGGGGGCCCACAGGCATGGATTGCTTGGGGCACCAAGTGGTCTTAATCCGCCCCTGACTATGTTCTAGTGAATTTCAGCACTATTGCTTATTAAAACATAGTAGTCTTCCTCCTGAAAGCCCAAGTACCACGTTAATTATTGGAGTAATTGCACAATTTACGCCAGTTTAAGCAAAAATCTTCGGTAGCGTGGTCAAACCGAGCGTCGAAATTATTTTAGCACATTTTGTTTTTCGGGTATATTTTCTCACGATTGTAGAATCGCTCACTTTTTTATTTCCTCATATGCACTACTTTATAAAGTATGTGTCCATTTATTACTTATTCCAAAATATCAAATCATTATTTTTTCAATTAAATGCGCAACTATCCGTACCAAAAAGGATATTTGCGCAGATTTTTTGGACGGATAGTTGCGCTTTGGGGGATAATAATAATAAAAATCAATCCCTCAATAGTCACATTCCTGGAGGATGCAATGGCTAACTGGAAGACTACGCTGACACTAGCAACTAAAGCGACAAATATTTCTACAACGGAAATCCAAATTAAAAATGGCATCTTCCAGGGAGATTCTTTGAGTCCTCTGTGGTTTTGTTTGGCCCTTAATCCACTATCACGCCTTTTGACGCAAAATAATCTTGGATACCAGATGACACGAGATGCTGCCATTTCTCACCTGATGTATATGGACTACATCAAATTATTTGCTAAGTCAGACAAAGAAATGAAAGAGCTTATTAAAATAACAGCTAAGTTTAGCAAAGATATAAATATGTCTTTTGGATTAGATAAATGCAAAACAATACACATAAGAAAGGGTAAAATAATGGACGGGGATTACAATATAAATGAACAAGTTAATATTTCAGCAATGGGAATTGATGATTTATACAAATATCTAGGTATACTTCAAGGGAAATCAATAGATCACATTAAACTTAAAAAGGATTTGAAGGCAGAATACATCAGGAGAGTAAATATGCTGTGTAAGAGACAACTGTATTCAAGAAATCTGTTTAAAGCTATTAACACGTACGCTGTCCCAGTTCTAACTTATTCATTTGGTATTATTAAATGGACTAAAACAGATATAAAAAGTATTGAAATAAAAACCCGAAGTATTTTAACAAAACACAACTTTTTACATCCAAAATCAGCTACCGAAAGAATGACCATAAAACGGCAACACGGAGGAAGGGGGTTGATAGATTTAACAATGATGTGGCAGAATCAACTTAAAAATATCCGAGACTTTTTCTACACAAAACAAGATGTTAGTAAGATCCATGCAGCTACAATAACAATCGATGACAACTATACACCATTAAATCTGAAACAGAAAGATAAAATATTTAAAACAAACCTTGAGCACAACAAAGAAAAACTTGAATCCTGGAAGAGAAAAGAACTACATGGTAGACATTTTCAAGATCTTCAACAGTCACATATTGACCAAGAAGCATCAAATAAATGGCTGAAGTTGGGTTATCTTTTCCCGGAGACCGAAGGTTTTCTAGTAGCTATCCAAGACCAAGTAATAAATACCAGAAATTATAAGAAATATATATTAAAAGAAAATATAGATACAGATTTATGTCGTAAATGTCACAGAAGCTCTGAAACCATTCAGCACATTATCAGCGCCTGCCCTACTTTGGCGCAAAATGATTACACTCACCGGCATAATCAGGTAGTTTCTTACATACACCAAAAGCTAGCGATACAAAATGAGTTTATCCCGGTTAAAGACACAAAACCCTACTATGAATACATACCCAAGCCAGTGCTTGAGAGTACCAAGGCTAAAATATACTATGACAGAGCTATCCTAACCGACAAAACCATCCCCTACAATAGACCTGATATAACATTTGTTCACAAACTTACTAAAACTGCATTCCTAATAGATGTTACTATCCCAAACACCCACAACATACAGAAGTCAATAACAGAAAAAGTTAATAAATACACAGAACTGAAAGAGGAAATACTAAGAATTTGGAATCTAGAGAAAGTGTTCATAGTGCCAATGGTAATCTCTAGCACTGGCTTAATACCAAAACATCTTCACAATAGTTTGACTCTCATAAATCTCCCTTCTAAAACATACATAACTATGCAAAAGGCGGTTATTCTTAATACCTGTCGCATTGTCCGAAAATTTTTATCGACTGACAACAACTCAAACTCTACTGAACTGACTGATGGATAACTATAATTTAAAATCAGTGGCCCTTGGTTGAAAAGCCCGCGCCTCTGGTTTTTCCAACCCTTTCAAAAGGAGATAAAATAAATTTTCAAAGAAAATAATAATAATATACTTTATTGCACATAAAAAAACAAGATTACAAGGAAAAAAAAAACAGATACAGAGAACACAGTACAATAAGGCAGCCTTAATGCTAAAGTAGCATTCTCTTTCAGGCAACCTTTGGTTGATTTGAAAAGTGTAGTCTTGAAAGCAGGATAGTGCAAACACCTACATAAACTACATAAAATATTATACACCAAAATACATAGATACGCACAACGGCAATATAATATGCATAATACATACTAGATATTTATAAACTAATACATATACATAAATTATATACTATGGAAGCTAGGATAATGCGATATTATACTAAGTAGGAAAGAAGAAAGAAAGATAATAGATGACAATGTAGATGGAATACTTAAACTAGGAGATATTATACTACACTATTACTTATATTAGATAGATAGAATTTCCTGGTTCGGTCCTTAAAGGTTTCGAGGGAAGGAGCCCGACGGATATCCTCAGGCAAAGAATTCCACAGCTTGATTGCTCGCACTGTGAAAGAATTTGCAAAGAATTCCGTCTTGTGTGGAGGAAGGTTGATCTTAAGGCTGTTGCTGGCACGCAGATTGCGTGTCAGGGTTGCCGAGTGAAAGGTGAAGCGATCTTTAAGATAGGGAGGAGCATTAGGATTGGAAAGGACGGAGTAAGGATGTGACAGTCCCTTCTACGGGATATAGGTAACCACTGAAGTTGGGACCGGTGAGAGGAGACATGGTCATACTTTCGCAGACCGAAAATAAACCTGATACATAGATTCTGCAGACGTTCGAGCTTATTCAGCAGTTCGACAGTTAGATCAGGAAAACAAACGTCTGCATAATCCAGTATTGGTAGAAGAAGAGAATGTGCCAATGAAATTTTAGTTTTAGTGGGTAATAGGTTTTTGAGTCGCTTAAGTGAACCATACGCAGCAAACACCTTTCTGCTTATTTCCGAAACATGAGGTCTCCAGGTTAAGCTTTCGTCAAAAATGACGCCCAGATTTTTTACCTTTGACTGAAAGGAATTGGAGTGCCATCAAAAGTAATCTGTGGTAACGACGCGTAATCGATTCTGTCCACATACCACTGACTACCAATTATAATAGTCTGAGTCTTGTTAGGATTTACCTTCAGACCATATGAACGACTCCAGTCAGCAATGCTCTTGAGGTCTCTGTTGGTTTGATCAATCGCGCCTGGGAGGCCAGAGAGTGGTGCTTGCGTATAAATTTGGAGGTCATCTGCATACAAATGATAGAAAGAAGTAAGAGGAAGAGTAATAGAGTTAATAAAGATAGAAAACAAGAGAGGTGACAGGACGCCACCCTGCGGTACGCCGGCAGATGTATCGCACCACGCAGAGAAGGTATCTTCAATGCGTATGCGTTGTCGACGCCCATACAGGTAACTTTGAAACCAGCTAATCACCGCTGGAGATATGTTATGGGAACGCAAAATGGCGAGAAGAATGTCGAAATCTACAGTATTAAAAGCATTACTGAAATCCAGCAACGTCAATACTGTTAAATTTTTATGTTCCATTCCAAGCCGAATATCGTCGGAGATATTGACTAGCGCAGTAGTCGTGCTATGACCGGGGCGGAAGCCGGATTGAAAGGGGTTCAACAAGTTGTTTGTAGATAGGAAAGAAGTGAGCTGTTGATGAACTAACCTTTCAAGGACCTTGGAAAGGAACGGTAAGATACGATAAGGTAAGGTAAGGTAACGGTACGATAGTTGCGCAGATTGATATTTTTGTTTATTTTAGTTTGTTGCAGATGGATAAAATGCTTCTAAATTACAGTCTAGATATGGACGTTGTTCAACATATATTTTTATGCTACCTACGCGTTGATAATTTTTTTTTACTGAAATAATGACTTAGCACTGAATAACTTTAAAAATAGTAATAATATTAAGGTTCGGGGGGCTATTCGATTTTTAAAATAAGTATTTAATCAAATTAATTGCAAATTGGTTTGATTTAAATTAAGTACAAAATTTCATAGGAAGTCACCTAGGTAATCTTCAAAGCGCAAGTATTCCCCCATGATTTTTAAGAGCTGCGCAACTATCCGTGCGGGTGCGCGACTATCCCTTTTTCAAGAGGTCAAATAAAATTGGATTTACAACAAAACAATAAAAATTAAATTCATGAATTAGGGCTTTAATGAAAGATTGAAGATCAATCCTCTAATCTGTAAAGATAATTTTGTAAATAAGTTCTTAATTATTGAGTTATAGAGCATTTCCCAAAAGTAAACCTAAATGACTTATAGTTTGAAAAAGTCGTAGTCGCGATCCACATGATGATGCGTAGCAGATTGGCATACGGCATTTTTTTCACGTGACAGTAACAGCATTAATGGTGTACCGTGTGGTGCCGGCAGTGCCGTGTGGTGCCGGCAGAGTATGCCGTGTGGTGCCGGCAGAGTAGAATAGCATTACCCCCTCTCTTCCCGTGGGGGTCGTAAGAGGCGACCGAGGGATAAACCCGACCCAAATAGCCAGGGCCAACCGTATGGTGGCGATTAATCCACCACAAAAGCATTCCCAAGGAGGGTTGACGTCTGGTAGGCGGCCGGTCGTAAAATTCAGCCAAATCCTTTTGCAACCCGATTTTGTGTTTAACGAAACGTGTTGCGCCGACCCCAAGTAATTGGGATAAGGGCAGGAAGATGATGATGATGAGTAACAGCATTAATATTATCCTTTATGCCCTTTTATTGATTTTATTACTTCGCAAAGCGGTCTTGCAGTAACGTCAATACAAAAATTAGGGTAATTGCACACAATGACATGATACTCAGATAAGGATCGTAATAGTTTTATGCCCGCGATGTCACATCACATTTAGATAACGGACACGATTTCGTCGTTTGCTGTCAATAATTATTGGGGAGAAATGTAGGTCATATGATTAAAAGTGACAGATAGCGTGGTACCAGGTCAGAATAGCATACTCTGTTTTCCCACGGTATTGATTTATTATTACTGGTAGAAGTGATGCAGGCAAATAAGCTTCAGATTCAAAGTATAATATTTCTTTACTTTGCCTATTTGAATAGTGTTTATGAATGAATCGTAAAAATTTAAGATTCGTAAATCTATATTTCAAATTCTATGAATATGATATAGACATATTACGATTACACTTATAAAAAAAATGCTATTTAATCTCCACAAGTTTCGAAAACCTTTACCTAATTGTTCGTTAAATTAAATCGCTACAGGTAAAGCTGTGCTTATAGGGTTATAACATAAGTAATTATAACGATGACAATAAAAGCTGCAGATCGTTTTCGATTCAGGTCATATTAAACAATAATTCTAATATCATATCCGTCACATCCGGATATCGATGTCGTCGCGATGAGTAGACAAACTTACCCGGGTATAGTGGGTCACTACCTTTATTTGATAAAGGGTAGATAGGGGTAATTGCATTATTTTAGTTATTTATTTTTCCGTGTCAAATGATCGGGGACAGATACAAACTGCTGAGAGTTATTAGGGGTATACAGTGATATGAAACATATTAGGTGACTGTTCAGTCCAGCAAAAAAGAGTAGACAAAAAATGAGGGCGCCACTTTGTATGAAATTTCAAAATTAAATGGCAACAATTTAGAATGTTTTTTTTTTAGTTCCATTTTATTTAATTTCTACTCTTTTTTGCTGAATTGTAGTTTATATTTCGCAAAATAATCACTTTAGTTATCATAAGATTAAAGTTATATTTTCTTCGATTACTTACATATATTCTTTCTTAACTCGTTTACGAATTTCAAAGCCACAAAACAGATGTTTATCTTGGGATGAATTCCTCACAAATTAAACTATTCTAACCGATTTTACAAAACGTTTCAACTATCAGTAGTAAATTAATAAACCATTTACGAGTAAATTAAATGTTTATGAATATGGTATTCGGTTACAAACCACATTGCGCTCATGATTACTCAGTAAAATTCTGATCAATTATACTGGTTTTTCACACAGTTTTTTTTCTCTGCAGGCCTTGCTCCCTCCTGAGCTGCTGACGCTACAGCTGGGTATAGGGTCGGCAGCGTTGGCGACCTTCTTCTTCTTCGTCGCTTTCATGGGACTCTACGGTGCTGTCAGCCGATCACAATTCTTACTGTTCATGGTGAGGATGTTGCCCTCTTTAATTTTTCTGATAAGGATAAAGGTATTTTTTTCGCAAGCATTTCTGATGCTTACAAGCATACAAGCATCAGAAAAGCAAGCAAGCATACACGGTTCATAAAGTTCTTATAAGTAGGTCATAATTAACATTATATTACTGTAGGTACCTAACCTACTGACAATGTAACAACGGCAAATTGAAAGAGAAGTGGCCTCGAAATAAACTCCAAATAATATAACAACTTCTACAATAGGTAGATCTGATATCACATTCAATCAAAAATTTTCGTAGCTGTACAATGTGCAGATGTAATCCAATAAAAGATCCTGAACCACTTTTTTAGTCGCCTCTCATCATTTGGGACACCGAGTCGTCCAAAGACCTGATGAACCCCAGCGTCAGGATTGCGTGACACGCTTACAACATTCTGAATATGGTTTTCACTTATTTCAGTATGCAACGCTAATCGTGTTGCTTCTTATGCTGGAGTGTGCTCTACTGTTCTACTTCTCTTCAAGTTTACTTGAGGTAAGGTTTTAATACAATCAATTGGTATCCAACAAATTTGCAAATATTGGCTTTATAAACATGCGAGTTTCTCGAAAACCGTTATGTTAAATTAATATGTTACTTGTACATTTAATCAAGCATATCTTCATCTAAAAAATGTACAATGTAAATATTAACATTTTGGTTTTAAACATGTTACAAACAGCGATATCTAAAGCGACAAAACCAAAATTCAGGAAAAGACGTCAAATCAAGCGTGAGTTTTAGAGTTTTGGTTCACTGTAAAAAAATATCAATTATACAAAAAAATTGAGTATTTATTTGAGAACAAAGTCTACAGTGAAAATTTTTCAATTTTATTCAGAAATATAGAATAATACTACGTTTTTATATACGAACTTTCGCAAAATAAGGCGCCATTATAACAGCTTCTGTATGAATAAATAACAGTAGTAAAGATTTAAAAAAATATATATGTTATTTAAGAAGATGTACTTAATCTAATTGCAGAAAAATATATTTATTTTTGTTCATAATATCACTGTAAAAAATATTCAAACATTCCCATGTTTTTCGCAAAACTACGCTTCGAGCGGTCTGGCAGGGAAAATTGTATGGGCTTCGTGAAAACCTCTATAGCGGCCTTAATTTACTTTAAGGGCCCATTCTCTTCAAAAGTTGGTCCCTTTCATCTGCTCTGTGCCAGAAAGAAACAACCAATCGCTTTTCGCTCAAATTTTTGCGAGATTTTACTGTGTTTTCGATATAGAAACTAGAAAAACGTTGTTGCAATATCTTAATCATCAATCACCACAAATTAAAATCTTCTCATATTTTGCATAAAAAATTTGTTTAATTACCTACTTCAAAACTTTTGAAATAATATTAAAAGGTATAATAAAATAAATAAAATTAAAAAAGAAATTCTCATAGGTTTCTTTGGATTTTTTTCTACCGAGCGAACTTTATCTGATTGTGTAGCTGAAAACGAATTTGACTCTCGACAGCACCATAGGTACATATATTTTTTTTTCAGAATATTATAAACCATTTTCTACGGAATAATATTGTTTTGAAAAAGGAGTTTTAAGGTTTGGGGCCCCCTCTTTTTTCCTTTGTCAAAGGGCCCCCTTAACTTATTAAATTGTTTGCATTTCAGAAAGGTCTTCAACAGCAAGACGGCCAATGGACGCACGCACTGAGACTAGCATTCAAATGCTGCGAACACAATGCTACGTAAGAGTTTTCCTACAAAACTGCAATTATTTGCGTACCTACTATAGTACATGCTTGGTTTGTCCCTAAGTAGAAAAATATCCTGACTTTTACCCGATTGCCTCAGGAGGGTTAAATGTTTTTCGAGATATACCTATGGACACAAGAAATTCGTTTTCACGGGCTACGGGCCAAACGGCTGGGTGGATCTTGACATTTGAGGTGTCGTTAGATTCGTCTCAGCAGCGCCAGTGGCACTGGCTATATTAAAAATTCAGATATTCAAGTTGGCGGAATTTTATTGCAAAATACAACTTTGAAATTACCGCTGTCGAGTTTTTGTTTTTTTAATAGGTACCTAAGTAGAGTATCTTTGTGTTTAAACAAAACTCTTTGCGTCGACTCCAAGTGAATGTGATATGGGCAGGAAGATGATGATGATGATAATCTTTAATTTATTTTAAAGGACATCTCAGGAAGTAGCTAAACTGCCGTGGTCCTGCTGCGGCCCAGAAGGATACCCGAACAACTGCACTATCTTCAACATCTTTAGCAAGGTAAATATGCCATCCTAACTCTACTCCTTGTAAGTTTTCATTTTACTTCCTCTAATGGCGTAGCGATACCCCTGCCTTCTACGCCTTCTACTTCTTCGATTCCCACCGAACACAAATATTTGTAAAGTCATTTTTCTAATATTTGTGTTTAGTCTAGGTGTTTTCTATATTATATATGATATGAATTTATTAAAAAAAAGTATGTACATATTATGTCAGTTGTCTAGTTCCTATAGTACAAGCTTTGCTTAGTTTGGGGCTAGATGGCGCTGTGTGTCTCGTCCAGGGATATTTATTTATTTATATTTATTCTATTACTTCTAGAACTGCAACACAACGATAGCATCGTTCCTGCACCGCTACAACACCGGTTTCTACGCGTCGATAACGGTGCTGCACATTATGCTGTGCACGTGTGCGGTGATTCGGCGCACGCGCAGCTAGCGGCCAGCGCGCCGTCCTGGTAGTGACGGCGGTAAGGAGCAAACATTCATTATCATCATCACACATCCATCCAACACTCAAAGCCCCAAAGCTCCCCGTATGCCATGGACAAAGAGTGCTGGTTCTCTTAAAGGGGTGGGGCCGGTGGGGCTGACATGTTGCTAAAGATACTTAGGTACCTATCCAGTCGCACTTTGCGCCACATTGACCGTCAACACGAAGCCTATACGTATATCACATCGATTTTCGGCCCTCTATATGCTTCATTATGGCCTAACATTATTATTCAAACAGAGACACGTTATGCTAATCTTTTACCGTGTTCCTTATCGTATAGGTACCCTTTAATATGTGATTTCCTTTCCAGCACCAACTCCTCCTCGGAAGGCATCCTGGCACGCCACCCGCGTGGCGCCAGCGGCTCCAACGGCTGCAGCGGTAGAAACCTCGAACGATGACGTGCTTATGGTGGTGCTTGGCCGAGGAAGAATCGGCTGGGTCGAGCCTAGCGCCAGCATCAAGATTCAACCCAGATAGTGCAGCAAGCGTAGCGTTCTCGCCTTCCGGACTGATGGACCGAGACTCGGCGGCTGCAGCAGTGATACCCTCGAACGATGATGTGCTCATGGTAGTCCTGGGCCGAGGAAAAATCGGCTGGGTAGGGCCAGCGCTAGCATTAAGATTCAACCTAGATAGTGCAGCAAGCGTAGCGTTGGGCGCCTTCGATCCAGATGGGCCGAGACTGAGCTTCTGCAGTTGTGAAACCCTCAAACGATGACGTGCTCATGGTGGTCCTAGGCTGAGGAAGAATTGGGTCGAGCCTGGCGCCGGAATTAAATTCAACCCAAATAGTGCGGCAAGCGTAGCGTTGGGTGCCTTGGATCCAGATGGACTGAGAATCGGCGGGTGCAGCAGTGATACCCTCGAACGATGATTAGTGTAGCAAGCGTAGCGTTGGACGCCCTCCGCGATAGATGGACCGAGGATTTAAAGAAGTAACTACGGCTGGCATCAACTATAAGGCGAAAACGGGATATCGTGCCCTATGAATGACTAAGAGAGTTCTGCATCTAGGAGTGATGGGCTGATGTGATGTGGTGAGAAGATGATGAGTGCGGTGCCAAAGACCTAAGAGAAAAGTCAACTATCAATGCGTTTCTTTAACTACCTATTGGGATGTGCTACTTAGTAAAAAACTTTAATAATATCTTTAGTGATTAACTGATTAGTGCTAAGTATTCATTTCATACTTTGTTATTATTGAAATAAAAAATACTTGGGGCTGAAAAGTAGGTACCTATCTACGAAATATTTCTTAATTACCTACTAAAATTAAGAATTTAGGATAGGTATAGTAATAGTCTAGATGGACTATGAATTCTTTTCTTTTTCGTGTGGGACACCGAGTCGCCCAACGACCCGATGAACCCTGGTGTCAGAGTTTTACAACCGCCTACTACAAGTACCTAGGCCTCCGACGTGGTTGTAACGACCGCCATCATAGACAGCAACCGGGACCGACGACTTAACGTGCCCATCCGATGCACGGAACCATCTTACTTTTCGGACAATCAGGTCGTTCAGCCTGCAATGTGTCAGTCCTAACCAGACTGGGGACAAATTCACAGTGATAAATATCAACTTTGTGAGTGACCCCACCGGGAATTGAACCCGGAACCTTCTGTGTGGCAGGCAGTCGTACTAACCACTGCGCCGTTGACTGCGCCACATCGGATGGACTATGAATGCGAATCTGCGAGGCATCGGTCTCACGAGTGTCTTGCGACTACTCTTGCGAGTTTCATCCCCTACGATAATTACTTGTACAGTGTAATCCTTATGAGTGAGTATGGACTCTTCTAACTTTCGCAATATATCGGTGCTTCGGCACTTCAGCTTAAATGATAAGTTAGGAAAACTACATAAACAATCTATAGCAAACTGTATGCTAAAAGGCCGTTTACGATTGTGTAGTCCATTCCCCTTGAGTGGTGATCGATGGTGAGCTGACCCATTTCCCGCTGACGGGAACATGGCGTGACCGCAACCTGGTAATTCCGGATAATTTGCATTCGTGGGGAAAACTTTTCCCTAGAACGAACCACGGCGCGCTTACCGGGACTTTACTTTGATAATATAGGGTGAAATTTTACTAGTGACCGATAGTGAAAACTCAGAACCGACTGGTGATAAGGAACAACTTTCCCCAAGGGACATAAGTCGAAATATGACGAAAGATTTAGGACCTCCCAAACAAAATTACCGATTAGCTGATTTCAGTTACCTATATGGGACATGGGGATGGGAGGTCCAAATGTTTTTTAGGGTTTCGTAGTCTACTAGAAACCCTTATCATTTCATCAAGTATGTCTGTCTGTCTGTCTGACGCGCCCTCATAACTTCGTCCGTTTTGGAGCTATCGACAGCAAATCGTGTTGACCCAAATTTAGAAATGTTAAAAAAAAAAAAAATTTAAATGTTTTTTGGACCGCCTTCCCATAGGTATATGTGAAAGGGGGCAAAAAAAAATTTTTCTTCTGATATTTTAACTAGGGTATCGTTAAATATGTAATTTAAAACTAAGGAGAGGTTTCTTCGAAACAAAGTCACTCAAATGTTTCTGTCTCGAGATATTTGCTTTCAAAAGGGGTGTTTTGAGCCATACTTTGTTACAGCTGTAACTTTTAATGTGTGCATGTAAAAATTCAAAAAAGAATATGGAATATAGTTCTTATTATGAACTTATCATGAAAACTATACCTAACGAATACTGTAACGCTTAAGATTCAGGAAATATTAAAGTTTTCAATTTGCGGTTGGTTACCATACAGCTGCAAACAAACCAGCAACAAAATTAACTTTGTAACGCTCATAGTCTAATCTTATTATACCATGGTAACGCTGAAAGACCTGATATTTAAACGTTGACTACGAAACCCTCTATTTGTGAACGCTTTTTTATAAATGAAAATAAGAAATTGAAAAAATTACATGCGCCGCATGGGCACAAAGTAAGTATTGGCTAGCGCAGCATGGGTTTGAGAATATTAATAGCACTGTGAGTGCCTTAAAATCCCAATAGATTAATAAGTTTCAATTTGATTTTGTGCAGTGTGCAGTATTACTTTTTTACTTTTGTATTAAAATATGGCACGTAGCGGTTGATTTTGTGATAAGAATTTTAATTTTTGTATTTGAGCTCAAAAAGAAATAAAAACTCTAAATATATTTTTTCCACACAACTTGTAAACTTGAATAACTCAGAAACCTCAAAATATCGCGGAATATGCATGGTGCATGCACATTACATAGATTCGGATACCCCCTCAGTATAGGAGATAGTAGAAATTGTGGTAAGTATAAGACCAAAGAATATACTCTCTCTGTATAAGACTTTCGCATGCGAAAATTTAAAAAATGAGCCTGTGTATTAGTTACCCGACTACAGCAAAGCAAAAAGGAGGGTTATTTTTATTAGACATTTAAACAGCTGGCTGCTAATCTACAAAATAAAATAAAATACAACATTTTAGTGAACTATTATTTATTAAAA
>JANFCV010000620.1:0-38263 GCA_024500475.1 Phthorimaea operculella
GCCTTACAAAAACTAAGCCTATAGCTTTCTATGTCTAAAGGAAGAAAAATAAAATAAAAAAGTACAAAAACCGGGCGGTTGAAGTTTCACTGAACTGTTTTATAGCACAGCGACCTACAATTGAAAATTCCTTTGTGTGACGGCCGAGACTATGCCGTGCGAAAGTAAATTCTTTTTTGATGCTGGGTATAAAAAAATAGCCTACTGCCCATTGTAAAAAAAAGGTCACAAAGCGGTAAACCTGATCTCACACACACTGCATGATTTTCCGAAACCGGATACGGTTAACTGGCGTAAAGGTTTACTTGTTACCCCATTGCCTCAGGAGGATGGTTATGGTTTTTGAGAGTATGTACCGTAGTAGGTATGTGTTATTGAGTGACTCTACAGGTTTAGCCCCGAGGCTATCAAACCTTCACCTATTTGGAGGGGAGTGAGAGCTTCACCTGGAAGAATTACTATGGTTGTACAAACAACAAGCTCAATTACACCCTAGGGGTGAATTTAGGATGAGGAGTTGTACTGTGAAGAACGAATCGGACTGAATTACAAAAAGGTTTTACAAAATCCCAAAGTAAAAAACGTGGATACCATCCATGCACACGATGACATGACATCTTGATCGCATACATCGAGTATGCGATCAAGCTATTTTTCTCTTATAGGCGGCAAAGACCTCCCTCTTCTCTCCATCTAGTTCTATCTTGAGACTCCATGTTCCAGTCTTTAGAGAATGTGTCAATCTCGTCCCGCCACCTACGACGGGGTCTACGCGTATGTTTGCTGTGGATGGTTTCCACAGACTAGCTAAACAAATATAATTTTTCATAAGATTGAATAGGTAATTAGGTACGTAATAATTCTGAAGCAAACTTTCAAATGTTTAATTTAATTACCAGTTTTAATAGAATTCCCGAACGATATTAAAGTCCGCTGTCGATGGCCCTGCCTGATCCCATTTAAATGAAATAATTAAATCATTCTTCAATTTCACTGCTAAAATGATTGAAAATTTAACAAATGTCCGGTCTGAGGCTCAATTAACACTTAATCAATATTGTGAATAATTAAACATATGTATCTAAAATGTCGCCTCAATCAATTAACGGTCACGAAACGTTATAGTTAATCATCACTATAAAATGTCTAGTCCCTGAAATATGACGTAAGTACCAAAATATTTTTTGTATACGAAAAGTCGTTAGGCATTGATAGATTTCTACAAGCTTTTCCCTGATCTGAGTGGATTGTATATGTTAAGATTGCATCTTAACAGCATCATCAGCTCACCAAGTAGGGAGCACTTTCACGCTGCTCTTTCCGACGCAAAACGAAAAACAACTTACCGGTTTTGACGAGTTTGAAGGTGACTTGCTGCTGGTTCTTGAGCTGTTCGTTGTGCGCTGGATGCGTCAGTTCGCGCAACACCATCTCCACCGACGGCTGCGGCTGCATGGCGCCGTGCCAGTCCTGCGCCTGCGCAGACCCCTGCCGCGCACGGCTGAACTTGCGGAAGAAGCTGACTTTCTTCGGCTTTCCTGGAGAACAATAACGCAAAATAAATAAAAAATCACTAATCAAAACAAAAAAAGTGTGAGTTATCTAACAAAACCGCAAACTCAAAAACTGTTAGGAAATCGAATGAAAATGATCCAGTCGAATTATGGAAGCATAATGCTGTTTAAAAAGTACCATGCGCAATGATGGCGTGAATCGCAGTCAGTTAGTCGATGATCGCACTCATTCCAAATCCACGCGTTCAAAAACCTTCGAAAGACGTTCGATGTGGCGATGGCGTAGAGGGCGTGGAGGCGCGGGGGGAGTGCTGAGGTGAGGAACTTGGCTCGGAATAGGGCCGCGGTGGAAGCAGGCTCAGGTGGGAAGTCGCCGGAGAAGGAAAATGCGATGCCGTGACATCTCTATCTTGACCAGGTTCAGGCGTCGTCACGCGGATATTCGCCGTGAACTGCGGCGTGCTCGCGACTTCGAAAAGCGCATCGAAGTCGCGATCGAAGATGTTCTTCCGCGAGAATGCGGGCGTAGGTAGCGGAGCCGGCAGTTCGAATTCATCGGGGGCGGGGGTTCTAACAATTCTGCCGAATTCATTGTCCTCATGGCGCGCGCCGAGCTTCTTGAGGAACTTGGCTTTGGTGTTGCGCGGCTTGGCCGAGCGGTCGAGCGACGGCGTCGGCGAGGCCGGCGCGCGCTCCGCAGGCTCCGGGGGCGCCGTTTTGGGAAGCGAAGGGGCCCGGGGTGGGGTTGGGGGCGGGGGAAGCGAAGCGGTTGTTCTGGACGGCACTGGCGGCGACGGCCCGACGATTATGTCGAGAGTTGGCCGCTGCCGGGGCCGGGGCAGCTGATCCGATTTATATGTCAGGGAAACTACTTCGTCTGCAGGATATATTACGTACATCCCTGGCGAGACCGCATCGCGCCGGCCCCTTGCGCCCTCCGAAGAGGTTCAGCGCGTTTATCCACCTTACTTCTACACTAAATTAATGTATGTTTCCGTCTTCTCGTCCTCTTCGGGAGTCTTGTAGTATAAAATAATAATCTTCAAAGTAGTGGAATGTTTATTTTTTGTCGTATTTTTTTCGCTAAGAGATTTAGACGCATGTAAGGAATGTTTAGGGAAAGGATTTTGAGCCATAAAGTAGAGGTAGGAAGGAACTATCTTCGCGTGAAGTAAGGCAGTCCACGCAGCGCATCTTCAACCTAAGGGACAAAAATAATTAACATAAAATAACAACCAAAAAATAAATAGATACATATTAATAACATAAAAAATTATGTGCCAGACTAGGTGTGCTCTTCCTATACTCTGAAAATACATAGTTGTGATTTTCCAATTAAAGGATAGTACCCACGGATATACCCCATATTGAAAATTCCGTTAAAACAAGATACCTAAGTAGGTAGATTATACCTACATATAGCCACACCGACAGTTTAACAGCACGCTTGGGAGCACAGCAGTTTTGCTAGTAAATTAGACCAACGACTAATTGCGTACCTAAATAGTAAATTAGAATATCAAAACAATTGAAGTAATTACATTAAACCTACCGGATCAATAATTATAGACGCATTTAACTACAAAGTTTTCCATATGCCTTCTTAGTTCAGTTGGTATATAAAACCTGTTCTAAAAGGTGGTCGTATGGTTACTTCCATATCTTATGACCTGAATGGAAGATGAAACAACCTGAACTTTTCGTCTTCGGTAAGTACTTCGGCACTCAATCGGAGCTTGTTAAGCGCATAATGAGCGGAAACGAAATATTTTTTCAAATTTTTGCGACTTCAAAAGCAAATATTGATATCTGTACAGCTCGTTTGTAGCGAAGTACTGGAGTGATACAAGCGGGTCAAGAGGCGAGCGACACAATGGAGGCTGCGCTAAGGGCCCTGAGGGCTGTTCAGAAGCCCGCAGCCCGCGATTTCGACAAGATTCATTAACATTTCCCTTTACAAGTCTCGTCTGGAGATTACGCGGATAACTGATGGACTTGTTCATGATTTATGCGGATCAATTACCCTTGATGAGTTCGTATATAAATTGGGTTTTTCAGAGGGCTTATCTTATTAGATGACACGCGGCACTACATACTAATTTGTGTAAATGTTGAAAGTCAGTCTTTACGACTGGGGAGTGAAGAGTGCCCCGCTTAACGAAACTACACCTGATCGAACAAAAACAAATACTTCCTTATAAAATATCTAGGAAACAATGTCGAAAAATAAAAGTAACAGTAGCGAATTTTAATTTAGTAGATCATATAATATAATTGAGAAAGTAACCCTGTAGTATTAATAAAGTCTATATTTAGTAACCCACCCACCTTTTTATTTTATCATTACACCAGACCAACCATTGCACTAATACGCAGAAATTATACAGTATTTCTGTGATGAATAGTTATTTCCATACCTATACACGAATTTACATATTAATAAAGCCCGTTGTGCAACGTAGAAATTGAACGCCCACCATTCCGAAAATAAACTGAACCCATGGAATAAACTTACTCTTTTATTTGACGACTTTAATTGGATTCAACCGTAAATATTGCGGTAAAAATAAAAGATGATTACGAAAACGGAATAAGTACCTACCTACTTTGCATTGATTCCGTTCCATTTTTATCCTCACGTGCAGTTTTGACGTCTGGAGCGAAAATCTTTGGGGGAAGTTCCGATTTAGTCATTTCATGAAACTTAAAATAGTTATAAGTTGAAAAGTCACATTCTTGTTTGAGATAATTGTTAACGTGAATTATTTAGATGTCACTATTTATTTTATAAACTCCACTTAAGGCAATTTTCAATTCAATCACAACTTCTGCTCAATCCATAAGCTCAAGTAGGTAATCCTACAGATCCCTACGGATATTGCGACAACCGGAAACTTGTATATCTGTATTTCAGCATATGTTTAAACCCACGTTAAATACGTCCTGTTCTGTCTAAACCGGGTAAACCGTGTGGCGTGAACAAGACAAATATTTGCCGACAAGCCAGTGTCAATTTCCACTATGTTCGAATGGATTCTAATCCTATACTTACTTTGTTGTGGTTCTACTCGAACAGCAAGGATTTGTTGGCAGAACAAAAGTGCTTTATGTTGAAGGAGCTTTAGGGATTTTGCTGTTTGCTACTAAATCAAAAGTTTTCCTCTGTGCGATTGTAGCGATGTGTAGAAGAAAAAGCTTTCAAACCCCGCTCAATTTGATTTCCGTGTAAACACTTCCGTACGTTGGCCTAGTGGATGGGAATTTTGATTGAAATATGAAACTGGATGCCTGTCTGGTAGTTTTGAATGTGCAAACTATGAAAGACGGAGTGTCGCCGCTAGCATCGGAAGAATAAAAGGGGTCAAGTGCGCTCACAATGAGAAGCGGCCACTAGTGCCCGCTCTAATGAGCAACTGTGAGCCTAACGGCGAGAAACATTGAATCACTATACTACCGTATTTCTATGATCTAAGTCAGATTTTATTTTAACAGTGAGAACGTAAGAATGGTCAACTTTTGTCAATGCTGCGAATGGGGTAGAGCCTGGTTGTGGACGTACCTCACACGATAGAAGAATAGACTAGATAGTAACTGGAGGATGATAGTCACTGAATTGCAAAAACGGGAGATAAGGCCATCCAGCAGTAAACTGCTATAGGTTGTTATGATGTGTGTGTGCAACTTACCCTAAACAAGTCATTTAAATTTCCCCTAAATGTCCAGCTTAAAATACTGGTTTGATAAATTGCAAAATGTATTCCTTTGAAACAGCTTTGAATTCGAAGTTTATATCTCTGGTACATGTGTATTGAAATGGGTATATTCGTATTTCACAATATTCGTCCGGGTTTGTAGGTACACTAACGCAGTGGTTTATAGGTATAATTGGTTCCCGGGAACAAAGGTGGGCTTTTGCGCTTCGTTCGCCTAGCATGTCTGTAATATCGGGATTCCTGGCAATATAGTCGCAGAGGCATCCACTCGCCTACCTATTTAATGAAACAGACTAGTCAAAGACTAGCAACTCTGGTGGAGAATATGTTTGAAATTATCTTCCATGTAGTTATTTGAAAGAAAAATGTTTCTTTTAGATACCGAGGCGTCCAAGTTAAAAGACCATGAATAGCAGCTTACTTTGTAAAATTACTAGTAGATACTTAGTTAAGAAACATACCGGCGAATAGTAGAAAATTCGTAGAAATGCAGATTGTTTGAATATGACATCAAAGATTTTTTAAATTACACGGCTATACGTTCCTACAATTTTGAAGGAAATGTTGAACCTTACTACAATGCATTTTCATGAAATGGGCACAAAGAAAATGGACGTAGTCGCGTAGGCGAGTATTTATAGTAGAATTTAATTAAAGCTAGCCTTTAGCAGATTGGTTCTACGAAAACAGATATGAGTTTTCCAACAGACACCTATACTCACAATAGGTTTAATGGCAAAGGGCTTAAGTCCGTTATCGCCTCTGCTTTCAAGAGCCAGCAGTTTGGACATATAATTAATCTAGGATACCCAATTATTTTACAAAAACATTGACCTTGAGCTCAGATAGAGCAAGAATTAGAGCTTAGGTTAAGAATATTTTTTTTTTATTGAACCATTTTCCTATGAGGAATCCGTTCAACTTTAAAATATTTTAAGCAATTTATTTTTTAACTGAAGTAAGAGAAATGTGTTTATTCTGCAAAATATGTGAGATGAAAGTAGATATGAGTAGAACTACGCCCCGAGCAACATTATAGTGAATACAACAACCCTGCCGTAACTTGATATTATAAATACGCTACATTTATTATCATCTCACGTCTAGCCTAGCCAAAACAAAAACTAGTCCCCAACTAAAACCTAAAATAAACTATGAAATATATCCTTTTGAGCCGGAGCTCTATCATGTCAAAATATAATAAAGAATTGTGTGTTATGCCTTTCATGCAGCAGACTACGAAAATAAATAAATATCTTACAGTGACGTATACAGGGGTTATGGACTCACCAAGAAATCTACTATTACTACTATAGCTGATAAAAGAGCATCAAGCTTATCAGACGGTCACCATCACTTCTAATGTGAAATTTGTGTCTCCTAGCATGTCTTTTTGACGCGTACCTATATTTTAGGAGTCCGCATAGCACTGAAAATATTTCGCTCAGAAGGCTTCGTGAGCCGTTTACCTTCATAAATCCAAGGAAGACTTTAAGCTGAACAAACTAATTTACATATCGACGCTTGAAAGGCAAAATTATCTAAGCGACATCAGAGTAACTTTACAGGAGAGCAGTTTAAAGTTTGAATTTTCAGAAAAAAAATCGTATAAATTTTTGTGATAGTCTTAGAAGCCTAGTTTTTACATATTTGTTTTGTTATTTTTTTACCTAAATTTAAGTATACATATCAATAAAGAATAATGCTTAGTTTTAGAGTTAGTGTCGCTTAGTCAAAAATTACCTAAAAATAAATACAGGCAAATTTGACTAACCGACAAGCTGGGAATGACAAAGGTACGGTAAAATTGTAATAAACACCTTTTTTAAGAATTTACGACCGAGTAAAAGTTGCCTAACTAACATCAAAAATACTTAGAATTTGAGGCAAAACTACTTAGGTTACAATTTCATACTAAATTCTTCCCGGCAATTTGATTTAAATAACATTTGTTACAGAAAATTTACCTTATTATTTAATTCAAGTGTTACATCAATAACAATAAAAATCAACACTGAGGTACACAGAGGCCTATTTCAACTAGGATCATCATCACATTAGCCTATAGCAGTCCACTGCTGGATGCAGGCCTCCCCCAGGGTACGCCACAAGGCACGATCATCCGTATTCGCCATCCATTTGCTACCAGCCGGTCTTTTTCATCGCCAACGGTCCATCTGGCCTTCTATGCCTGCTGAGGCTTGGCCTACACTCGAAAACCCGATTACAACATCGTCTATCGTTTCTACGGCAAATGTGACCAACCTACTGGACATTTAGAAGATAATCTCTTTCCGGGCCTTATCCATTAGCGAGATCTCTAACATAGACCTTTTCGTCGTTCTCTGAGTGATACATAGCCGGTGGGACAATTTATTTGTCAGATTTCACGTCTCGTCTCTGTTAGTCAACACCGTACATGATAAGACACTCCGATTGAACATCTTGGTCTAGAGGCATGGTGACAAAGGTGGCTCCAGAATAAGACGCAACTTCCAAAATGCTACCCAGCATAGCTTTACTCTTCTGGTGATTTCAGCCTCGAAATTGTATCTTCCTAACTGCAATGTTTGCCCAATGTATTCATACTTCTGGACAACTTCAAGGTCTACCTACGTCCTACACCTACCACGGATATTGGCCTAGGAACGACTTCGTGTTCATTTAAAATTATCTTGCTCTTGACCAAAGGTCATCCTGAATTCAACATGCTTCGTGACCGTATATAAACAGGACAGAAATTTTTGAAGATCCTGTAGCAATTTGGCCATTATGACTATGGCGTCGGCAATGCGGAGATACATAAAATATTCGCCGTTGACTTTGATACCCAACCCATCACACTGTCAGGTATTGAAGACATCCCATGGCATTTTGGCGAAAATTTTTAAGGATAAAACGTCATCCTGTTTTGCATCTTGGTGTAATAGTATGGACCTTGTTTTGTGGTTTTGTACTTGAACGGGAGTCTTCGCCAATAGGCTTCTCCGCACCTCCACATACAGCCATTCGACTAGGCACGGCTGCAAGGACACCAGAACAGCCCAGGTTTCTCTCGAGTCAAAAGCTTTCTCGTGGGTTACAAAAGCCATACGCAACGGTTGGTTGAACTCTTCTGACTTCTGTATTTTAGGATGTGGTCTATTTGTACTAAAGCCTTTACGATACCCTGCCCGTCCCAGTGGCTGTAAGGCGTCAAATCTTAGTCGTTTTATTACGATCTCGAGAAAAGTCTATAAGACGTAGCTCAGTAGTGTGATCATCATCATCATCAACCATTCAGGGTTGTCCCATTTGCTATTACGGAGATAAAATTGTCTTTTTAACTCATCAAATCCAGGTTTTTCACTAGCCATTAGCCATTCCTACAAACACCTAGGAAATTTCGTCTGCCCAATCCGAAAATAAGCTTTTTTCTAGAGTCGCTTTGAATGGTCTGGCATCATTATCTATTGACGGTTTCTAGCTACTGGAACAGACCGGGTCTTGTAAAGGCACTGTGGACCACATTCATGCTGTACGGAAGGTTTTACAGAAATCAGAATTGTATGACCAACCGCATTGTGTGGCTTTTGTGGACTACAAGCAAGCCTTCGACTTCATCGAAACCTAGGCTGTTCTTGAGTTTTTGCAACGACGCCAAGTCGACTATCCCTACTCCACAGATACTGAGAAGCCTGTAATTAATAGCAACGATATGCGTTCCAGTATATAGCCATTCAAAGTAACTTAAAGTATAAGGCATTACTTTGCGGAAGTCCATCTTGTTGAAAGTGATAGAAATATGTTTTGCTTCTTCCGCACTTATGAGTGGACCACACTCACGACCGCAACTTAATGCAAATGTACAAGCGACGCACCTCTCTAACACCACAACCACCGTTTTACACTCTACACTATATCTAATGTATACTTCCACGGAGTATCCTCAGGAGATCATCGACAGTCACGTTCCGAGGACCGACTAATAAGTAACTGCCCCTGTCGATTAAGTTGCGGTCGTACGTGTGGTTCACTCAGCAGCATAACTTGCCACCATAAGCGCGGAAAAAGCTGAACATATTTCTATCACTTTTAACAAGGGCCATTCAACTACTGCGAGGTGTAAAACAGGGTGACGTTATATCGCTCAAACATTTCACCAATGCGCTTGAAGACCTTAGCATGGAATGAACTGGACAATTTCGTCAACAGTGAATACCTCACAATTTCCGCTTTGCCACCTATATGGGCAAAATTATCAGAGAGGAACATAGAATCGTTGCAGGTCCTGTCAAAGGTGTTCAGTTTAAATACGGCCTCGAGGCATCACGCCGATCTTGGGATGAATTTGGAAAAGACCACGGTCCAGCTCCATAGCATATCTCCGTCCAAGGTGTAGTAGACCTTGAAATTGTCCAAAAGTATGAATACCTTGAGCAAAAATTGTACTTAGAAAAAGATAACATTGAGGCTGAAATCTCCAGAAAAGTGCGGCTGGACTGGGTATTTGGGAAGACGTATCTTGTTCTGGAGTCACCCTCCCCGCAATAAGGTGTTTGATCAGTGCATCTTACCGCTCATGATGAATTATGGAGCAGAGACATGAAATCTGAGAGAAAAAGTGGGACACTGGTTACATGTCATTCAGAGAGGGATGCTATGCTAGGGATCTCGCTAATATGTCGAGGTTAATCCGGAACGATTATTCGAAGACCAAAGTGTACCAAGCTGAAGGGTCAGTGGTCTGGCCACATCTGTCGTAAAAGCGATTGACGACGGAGTAAGCAGGTTCTCGAGTGGATGCCACGCCCAGAAAGAGCAATGCCTTGAAGAGAGCAGCTGGTAGGGACTGGATGGTAAACGCAATTTTACCTTGTGGCGTACCCTGATGAGGCCCATGTTTAGCAGTGGACTGTTATTATAGGCTAATGTGATGATGACCACAGAAGTAGGTAACGAGCTAAGAAACCGAATGAAGCGAATGAACAAAATTTATTTATAATCTAATTTATTTGTAAATTCTACTGAAAGTTTTGGACTTGTTACATGAAAAGTGCATTCGTCATATTTGGCGACATCGTAATCGAAGCACGCGCGTGCATCCCAAGCGACGCCCTGCCGTGCACTGAACTATCTAAGTAACTTAAACTCTAGATTCACTGTTTGCACAAGCGACTGTTCGTGTGTCATCCGTAGGAGTAACCAACATTTTTATGTAAACTACTTTAATTAAAAATATTCCAAGCGCCTGTACGTGATGCTACCATAGGTTCTAACCGACATTGGATAATCGTATTTGGTCAAGTAAAATTGTCTAAATAAGAAAAGAACCTTTGAAAACGGCGGGTAAAAATTGACTAAGCGACAATCAGATTTATTTTTAAGACAGGTAATATATACTGAACCAACTGAATAAAGAAAAATTATAACAGGCATTTTTAACTAAACGCCAAGCCCGCAGAAACACGGGTATGCAAAAATTACTTAAGTGATGAAAAAACGAGATTTTTGTAAGGAAAAAAGTAGCTATGCGCCTTACACTGTGTTGTCAGATTGAGGCAAAATTGACTAAGTGGAGAAAATACTGTACGAAGAGACTGGTAAAATTTGACCAAACTCAAATTTGGCATTATTTAATTTTGATAACCACCAAATTTTCAAAAATGGTCGAAAATCGTGTCGGTTAGTCAACCGAAAAAAGTGAATTTTCGCGAATTTCAAAATGTCTAAGCGACAAAAAAGTCATCGTAGAGAGACGTGAGTAGGACCAAACGACGCAGAAAAATCAGGCGATTCCAACAAGGTATATAACTCAATTTGGCCAAAAATGTCGCTTAGATAATTTTGCCTTTCAAGCGTCGATATTATAAGATCTCGTTAGTACGCCCTATGCCGCGTGTTGGCTAGACTTGGTAATTATTTTTACATTAGAAAGTTAAATACTTGCTGGCACGGGAAAATATACATTAAAACATTAAGGCTACATAAAATTACTACCTTGCGGTCATAATACAAAGTTTTTTTTCTATAATCGTCTTTGCAAACGGTGGTTCTACCAAAAAGCTTTACATAAGACATTACCTATGTTTTAAGCAAAGAAAACTGTTTACAAATTTTTATGAACTCCTTTCACGAGAAAATGAAGCCCACTAAAAGTGTAGTCGTACGAAATAACCGCGGTTATTTCACCTCGAGGCTTATAAGGCTAATGTTGTGTTTTAGAATTTAAAGTTGGTAAACGCTATTTTCCTTGTCTTTTTACCACAGCCATATTTTAGTCAGGTTGATGTTGGAAACAACTTAACACAAATTTGCACTTAGCTAGTTTCTGTTGTAGAATTACAATGTTAGGAGCATTTGTTATTTGTTAAGTGTACATTTTTATCATTTACCTACGCATAGTCCGCTGTATTACCGACTTACAGTTTTTTTTGTTATACCGATCACTACCGATATATTTCATTCTATTCGTATAAAAAGGGTAGTCTCGTAATAAAAATATCTGCTATTATCCTTACGTTTGTAAATTTCATCGTCTAAATGAATCACACTTAAATTATTTTGTTTGGCTAGTGTTTAGCAACAATGCTTTGCTTGCCTCGGGTCCTATTCCTATAAATATAATGCAAGTCCTTGAGCGGTTACCGTTTGAAATAGTAATTTTATATTATTTTTCACTACCTTCACGTCAGTAAAGTGTCATCAAAGGGAAGAGGAAGCACTGAAGCCGCGATTGCGGTGTGCAGCTCATTTCCTGGGGGAGTGCCGCGTCGGGAGCTGATCTCTATCCAACATCGATCGAGGAAGGCACTTGAGAGCACTTTTCTAGAATTTCAAGTCCTTAAGTCAGTTAATACTTATTCTGATGGGACGGGTGGATGACACTGCTAGAGAGAAATCAAGCGCAAGACCGATTCCCAGTTGATGGGAAGAAACATCTTTCTTTTAGGACTAAAATCAACCTACCAAAGTGTTTGGGGTAAAATAGAATGTAACTAGATTTTACTCCGGCCCTAGGACAGAAATACAATTTATTTAAGGTAGGGTCCTATTCGTATATATAATATAATGCAATTCCTTGAGCGGTTACCGTTTGAAATAGTAATTTTATATTATTTTTCACTACCTTCACGTCAGTAAAGTGTCATCAAAGGGAAGAGGAAGCACTGGAGCCGCGATTGCGGTGTGCAGCTCATTTCCTGAGGGAGTGCCGCGTCGGGAGCTGATCTCTATCCAACATCGATCGAGAAAGGCACTTAAGAGCACTTTTCTAGAATTTCAAGTCTTTAAGTCAGTTAATACTTATTCTGATGGGACGGACGGATGACACTGCTAGAGAGAAATCAAGCGCAAGACCGATGCCCAGCTGATGGGAAGAAACATTTTACTTTTAGGACTAAAATTAACATACCAAAGTGTTTGGGATAAAAATAGAATCTAACATTCGTATAAAAAGCTTTGTCTTGTAATAAAAATATCTGCATCGTATAAATCGTATAAACGGTCGTACGCCGAGATCGTGCTGGAGATACTGGCTGGGGTGGTGTTTTGTTGGCTGTCCGTAACCAGTACAAAGTTACTAAAGTCGTAGATATAGAATATCCTAATGACATTGAAGTATTGGTAACCACTATTTATCTAAAATACCAAAAAATTATTTGTTGTGTCGTGTATATTCCTCCGGGTGCTACTGACAATTATTTTTTGAAAACGCTAAATGTTCCGGAAAATGTTATTGAAAGCTATCCAAATTATGATTGTTTAATTTTGGGTGACTTTAACCTTAACTCCTTTACGCAAAATGTTCATAAGGAATTTGACCGCTTTCTAAATTATTGTAAACTTAAACAGTTTAATTCAATTAAAAATAAGTTTGGTAATATATTGGATTTAGTGCTGAGCAATCTTGGTGATGAGTATGTGGAAGTTTCCGATGGTCAAGCGTTGGTGCCGATGGATGCGCCCCACCCGCCGCTCGCGGTGCAAATCCGCATACCCCGTCCTGCACCCCGTAAAGGCCGCCGCATGACAAATCACGCCGCGGGGACATCTGCCCCCCCCACGTATGACTCTCCTCCGCCGTGGAACTTTCGAAAGGCTGACTATCGGTCACTTTACGACGCTTTTGCTACTTTAACATGGAATGACGTACTTTCCTCTACTAACGTGGACGAGGCTTTGGCTATATTTTATGAAAAATTATATTCTTGCATTGATGCTCATGTCCCTCTCAAAAAAACATACGCCGATAACAAAAACAATATTTATCAATATCCCTCTTGGTACACACCTGAAATAATAAGAACCATCGAAACTAAATACTTTCACCTCAAACGATATAGAGAAGAAGGTAAAGAGTTTAACAGTGAAATGTTTAAATTCTATAGGGAACGAGCCAAGGAGCTTATATCTAGCGCTTATAATGATTTTATAAGGCGGACAGAGTGGAGCATTATAAAGGATCCAAAAAGTTTTTGGACATATGTTAATGGTCAGCGTAGTGAGAGGCAATTCTGTGATGAATATGAGTATGAGGGGAATACCGTGGCTGGGTCGGAGGCAGCTAATGCTTTTGCGGACTACTTTAAGTCGGTTTTCCTTCCTACTAACCCTACACTATCTGCAGAAATGGCTGAGCGAGACGCCTTGGGGTCAACGAGCTCAGCCCGTATTTCCTTGGATTGCGTTACCTTTGAGGATGTTGTACTAGCAGTTAAACGTTTAAAGTCTAATACTTCCCCTGGCCCAGATGGAATTCCGCCTTTTATTATAAAAGACTGCATAAGGGTATTTATGAATCCAATTTTATATATTTTGAACCTTGCTATTAAAACATCTACATATCCTGCAAAATGGAAGATATCGCGCGTTACACCGATTCCTAAGGATGGTCTAAAGTCACAAATTAAAAATCATAGACCTATCGCTGTTCTTTCGGCACTGGGCAAGGTATTTGAGTCGATCATAAATCGTCACATCACTCGGCAAATACAACCTTTGCTATCAGATTGCCAGCATGGTTTTCGTCCTGGTAGGTCAACGAACACTAATCATATGAGTTTTGTTGACTATGCTGGTTCCGAGATGGATAGATGTGGACAGGTTGATACGGCATACTTCGATTTCAAAAAAGCCTTCGACCGTGTCCACAATGACGTCCTATTACGGAAGCTTGCTGCAATTGGATTTACTCCTAAACTGCTCCGGTTGTTTGCTAGTTATTTGGCACACCGTTTTCAGTACGTGGCATTTTGTGGGCATAGAACACCTTGTTATGCAACCAATTCCGGTGTGAGCCAGGGAAGTATTTTGGGACCCACACAGTTCATAATAATGATCAATGACCTCCCTGCAGTAGTACGTGATGCTCGTTGTCTTATGTATGCAGACGATCTAAAACTTTTTAGGGCAATAGAGAGTGAAGCAGATACTCTATCGCTCCAACGTGACATTGATGCAATTGTTAGATGGAGTGAAGATAACTTGTTGGAATTTAATATCACCAAATGCAAAACAATCACATTTACTCGATCTCACAAGCCATACATGTATGCATATAGTGTTTCTGGTGTTGGTCTGGAGCGCGTCACACATATTCGCGATTTAGGTGTAACTTTGGATGCAAAACTTACTTTTAACCAACATATAGAAGAAGTTTGCAACCGCGCATCCAAATCACTTGGATTTGTTATAAGACAAACTTATAGTTTTACAAATAAAGGCGCCATGCTGGCATTGTATTATGCTTTTGTACGTAGCATTCTAGAGTATAACTCTTTCATTTGGGACCCGCACGAAGAAAAGTATAAAACCATGATGGAAAGGGTGCAACGTAAATTTGCCCGGCATCTCTATAAAAGAATGTACGGTTATTATCCGTTCCTTTACCCATCACTGTTTGTGGCAGGGATGGTTGGCTTAAATACACTGGAACTTAGACGCAAGTGTTCACTGTTGATTTACTTTTATTTGCTTTTGAATGGCAAACTTGACAACCCTGATACTCTCGCTAGGTGTAGGTTTTATGTGCCACAGAATGCTTCTCGCCTGCGCTCGTGTCGATTATTTGCAGCGCCACCTGCGCGTACTGTGTCGGCAAAACATGCTCCTACATCGCAGGCCATCGGATTGCTCAATACCATGATTGCTCAACGACCATCGGTTGATATTTTTAATGATAATTTTTCATCATTTGTAAATAATTGTATTGATTTTTTAAGTTAAGTTGACATTAATTCTATTGTATTTTTATTATTGAATTGACATCTTATGTATTGATCAGACATGTTTTTGTATTGTTTAATTTGCTGCACGCATTGGTTTAACTGTAAGTGTAGAAAATAAAGTGTCTTAATAAATAAATGAATCACACTTAAATATATTGTGTTTGGCTTGTATTTAGCAACAGTGCCTTGCTTGCCTCGGGTCTTAAAATAGGTATAATGCATGTCTTTAGGCGGTTACTGTTTGAAGGAGTAATTTTATATTATTTTCACTACCTTCACGTCAGTAAAGTGTCATCAAAGGGAAGAGGAAGCACTGAAGCCGCAATTGCGGTGTGCAGCTCATTTCCTGAGGGAGTGCCGCGTCGAGAGCTGATCTCTATCCAACATCGATCGAGAAAGGCACTTGAGAGCACTTTTCTAGAATTTCAAGTCTTTAAGTCAGCTAATACTTATTCAAAATACATGGAATAGCACACATAAATTAAGTTATAAGATCTATAAGCCATATGTAACCAACAAATACCCGCATAGCGGACACAGTTTTGTAACAGAAATGAAAAACAATAAATATATTTTCTATCTTTCTATCTATCTAATACTTATGCTGATGGGACGGGTGGATGACACTGCTAGAGAGAAATCAAGCGCAAGACCGATTCCCAGTTGATGAGAAGAAACATCTTACTTTTAAGAGTAAAATCAACATACTAAAGTGTTTGGGGTAAAATATAATCTAACTAGATTTAACTCCGGCCCTAGGAAAGAAATACAATTTATTTAAGGAAAGAATAAAACTTAACGTTTATTTATACAGGGTAGGACATTTTTGTAGTAATACACTTATTATTTTTCCTAAAAGTACCTACTATGGAACAAAACGAAGAGAAAATTAGATATTATTATGATCTACTTACTAAATGAATTTTGTACATAAAATCCTTTGAGGCGATTATTAATAAATGTCCGTTGTAGCAATTTCATTGCTAAATTTTCAAACAACGGATATCCAATTATAATTCGGGCTAACAAATGAATAATTTGAATTATTTATAGAAGTTATATATTTTGAGGTCTGTTCATAAACGTACATTTTCTGCGGTTCACCTTTATTAATGAAAAGGATCCCGACTGACCTTTCTTTTATCTGGGGCAAACATTCTGCTGAAGATGTGCTTTCAAATTATCTAAAGGATATTTTCTGCCTTAGCAAAGATTATGAAATGAAATTCTCACTCAATAACGAAGGGTTTATTCACTGCAGGTATCTCATTAAATTTCCGGTTCCTGTTTTACCTGACCGCCTTAGAAGAAAGGTTATGGTTTTCGAGAGTATCTATGTAGGTATGTGAGTTTGTATGAATGAAGACCAGTAAAATATTATTTACGAGACACAGCCTTAACAGCTCAACGGATGTTGATATACCTAAGAAGCGTCATGATTTTCATACAATCACGTAATTACTTTTTTGAACTAGGTATTTATTACCAAATCACCAAAAACTTTCAAAATAAAATAATAAAGAAGGTTTTTTGTAAGTTACTATTTAATCGATTATTTACAACAATGAACTGCTTCCAACATAGTACCAATTTGACGCAAAAGAACCCTTGTTTCTATGGGAAAGCTGCAGGTGAAGCTGTTGGGTGCTTCCTACATAATACAGTAGATACCTACTTAAATTGTATAATACGAAAAGATAGACATGAAAATACACCGTGTTTTGTACTTCAGTAATAATGCTATTATTGTACAACTTTTCCTCAAGAATAACAGAGCAGGAAGCCTTTATTTTATTCTGATAATCTTGACCTGACAGTGCGATTAATGTTCGGCGTAAGCTTGCCCATTATTTATTTATACAGTGTGTTACCGGCGAGCGCGCATTTATTCAAACTCGTAATTCTAGGCATCTACATATAGGGTCCTATTGAATTCACTGCAAATATTTTTAAAGTATATTCTACTCGTGAAACTGAACAACTTTTCTTAGTGTCATTTTTGTCGAAATAGGGAAAAAAAAATCTGGACCTACCATACAAAATGACTCCTGTTCTGGACATTTTTGTGTGGAAAAACCAGATTTTTTTTATATTACGAAAAAAAACACGAAGAAAAGTTGTTCAGTCTCACGAGTAAAATATATTCTGTAAATATTTGCACTGAATTTAATTACAAACATCTTATACTAGGTATATGGGCCACCTAAGAAATCATGAAAAGGACGGCTATTTCCATACTCGTACATTTTGCTTGAGTAAGTATTAAGTTTTTCTATGGAACAGCAGATTCGTTTTACGTAATTTCGCAGGCAGACCCTCATTGAAAGATGTTCATATACAGGGAGTAACAGAAAGGGTATAACAAGCCGAAAGGAGGTCAAGGTACTCATGAAACTAAACAACTTTCCCCGTGGAACATGGGTCGAAACATGAAAAAAAATTTAGGCCTCCCATACAAAATTGCCGATCAGCTGATTCGTTTACTATGAGAGGTCCAATTTTTTTTTCGTATTTCGACCCATGTTCCATAGGGAAAGTTGTTCAGTTTCATGAGTACCTTGACCTCCTTGCGGCTTGTTATACCCTTTCTGTTACTCCCGGTAGATGTCACGAATCACCAACTTGAATAAATGCCCACTTGCCGGTAACACGCTGTATAGGTACAAGTGGTAATAGTGTAGGTGGAGTTGCGTGATTTCCTTCTCTTGTTATTAAATAATTTTGGCTAACAAAACATAAGCATAGTGTTAAAAAAAACTACTTTCCCAATTGGAGCTGTTCAAAGTATCCGCGTAGATTATGTTAAAATTTAATATAGCAGTTTTTTTAGCCGAAACAAATATGACGTAGGACTGAATAGTTCGCTAAAAACAAATGATAATAATACCTATTACTTGTTGTGTTCATTTGATGTATTTTCTGTGACGTTATTAGTAAAAACGAAATTACGTTGGTAAAATAAATGTTTCAACAAATAGGTAGTTTTAATATAATATGCCGCATTAATTTTTATCATGCAATTTAACATTCTTGCTGTTTAATGTTTTTCCTTTGACAAAACAAGCTTCAGTTAAATTGTTTACAGCTTAATTATTTTATGTAAGCCAAACGGTAATCGTTTAATCCTGCAGAGCCTTAATTAAAGCCAGTAATGATATTATAAAACAGAATGACGTACAAAGAGGGTACCCAAACTTTAGAGTATATAAAATCAAGCGCGCCTGAAAAGTAAGAACGGTTTGCAGCAGTCTGCAAAAAACCTCTCTGTCAATCAGTAGCAAAACGCCAGTGACAGCACTATAGAACATCTATAACTTTTCATACATTTGACGTCTGTATCTAGCTTACGCTTTGACAGTACGCCGCGGGGCCTTACACGCACTCTATAGCTTGCTTATATTATAGTCTAAGACCCAAACAGAAATTGTTTGCCCTACAAACCCATAACTCCAGGTTTGAAATGACCGGAGACTAGTTAGAATATTTAATGATATGAAAATAGAATATTCAATGTTATAATTGAGACTCTTTGTTGTGTAAATTATATTGACTTTCGTTGGTATTGTGGTGAGTCACGCATGGGGTTCATTCATAGTGTTTCAGGTATGTTTAACATAAATATTGTATCCTTGACTCTTAGATACTACGTATAAAAATTGGTGATTATACCGGAAGTAACAGACAGTTTGGACCTCTCATAGTAAATCAATCAGCTAATCAGCGATTTTGTATGTGAGGGCCAAATTTTCTCGTGTTTTTACCTATGTTTTATGGGGAAAGTTGTTCAGTTTAATGATTGCCTTGACCTCCTTTCGGCTTGTTATACCCTTTCTGTTACTCCCTGTCTGTATATTCGGTTTCACGTGCTTTCACGGCAAGTTTTACAAATCTAAATCTACAACTACAATCTCATTTGGGTCCTTAAGTTGGAGATGGGTAGTATTGCCATACCTTAGGTAGTGGTGTAAGATACCAAGTACCAACCAACTAATATTAGATTTTTTTAGAAAATGTTGGTACTTTGAATAAGTAGGTGGATTTGCTGGTGATAGTACATCACGATCACATCACGATGTTATTTTGGCTCCGTTAATGGGTCTGACATACCGAATATTCCTGTAAAACCCTTCATGTAACGCGATGCGATAGACAGGCCCTTCTGGGAATTTATTGAAATTGATTGATGTGCTCTCAATTTTCATCCAAAAATAAGATGTGCCTTCAATTTGGTCCAATAAATCAAATAACCTTGTAAAATTGCCATGAGACTGCACTAAATATCTAAAAATGGACTACGTAGGTACCTTTTGTTTTACGACGTATGTACAAGTTGAAAGTATGACCGATGTATGATAGGTATATTTTTTATTGTTTGCTTGCGGTGGTTTAATAAAGATAGAAAGAATGCAGTTGGAATTAAAAGTACCAATTTAAAGTTTTGTGACATCATACGGCTAATGATAATTATTTACGTAGTAGGAACTGTAAAAGTTCAATTATACCAAGGTAGTACGTAGATAACGTAGGTACAGGTCACGAAATTTTGAAGAAATTGACACGAGAGTCTTTCTATACCTACATGAATAAAATAAGACGGAAATCACACCCTATGTAATACCATAAGAATAAATAATAACACTACCGTGGTAATACGGACATAATAATATTCCAATTAGAGGTTACATGACATTAATTTTTAGGGCACGTTTCTTTTTTACACTCCAATAATTATTTATATCATGCCAGCATTTATTAAAACCGTGAAATAATAAGTCTTCCTACGCTACCTATTCAACACAAACTATGAACTTATCAGATAAATAAATTATTCAAAATGTATATCAAGGAGTGTTTCTGAAACAAAGCGAATTTTCAATTATGTGAATCCCACTTTGATGTTTTGACAGCTGTCAGAAGCCAGTTGGCTTGAAATTCGAAAAGCGAATTGCGAGCAGTTCATTGGCGGAGCTGCAAATTAAGCTGACGGCTTTATTCTCCATCTGGATACAATTTGATGAGCAGTGGTGTTGAAATGAGTATTGAAAACGAATAATTTAACATTTTGATTAGGTACACAAGATCTTTTAATTCGTAACACATATCTAGACACACGGCAGTGTGTCCGCCAAGTTTGAGCAAAAAAAGCGACACACCGGCCGTGGTGGGTTATATCACACGAACCATTTCGGGCCAAGTTCGACCCACCTATAACTCAAAATCTATTTTATCTACGCATATGAAATTTCTAGTATCTGTCGAGATCTACTTACTTATCTAAAATACAAAATTTCATTAATGTACCTATTGTAAGTCTTGAGATATTGACGTCAGAAAATCGCTATTTTTACTATACACTCACTGACTGACTGACTCACTCATCAAAAACCTAGACCATTTCCAATGGTCGTATTGACTTGAAATTTGGCATGGAGTTGGCAATAGGTCTTTAGGTCAAGGTATAGGACAAAATCTGAAAATGGCCAAGTGTGAGTCGGTTAAAAATAATGAAGGTGTAAATTCATTTTCCCTAAGGAACTAAAACAAAAAATTTATCTATATCTTCCAATCGTCGTACCGACCTAAAATTCGTTACGAAGGTTTGTATTTAGTCAAAGTAAAGTATAAATGAGATATTTCCTTACCTAACTTAATCATAAGAAAAAAAGAAAATAATCCTTACAAAAATAAATGAAATCCCACCCAAAACATAAATGTGAAAGGCTGCCAGGAAATAAGAATCTACTTTCCAAACTGCGGAAAATCAAGTGTGCATTCCTGTAACTATTTTTAACTGAGGTCTGTGTATGGAACTTGGTACTTAATCATATCTCACTTCTTTTATAGGCGAAGCATTCCAATATTATCGAACTTAGCAGCCTTTCACATTTATGTTTTGGGTGGGATTACTTATTTTAAAATGGCTTTTGATCATTTGAAAACAAATAATCAGCAGAAAGTTTTAGCAGATCGCCGGTCGTATGTACAAAAGGTTAGTCAGTTTACATTTTTTAAATTAAATGGCAGGTGAAAGGCGGAAGCACTCAATTCTACGTGATCAAACATAATTCAGTTTGTAAGAAAAAATACCTTCAATATTTGAATAAATGGACAATAATATTTTTGTCTTTATGTAGAGAAATTTGATTAATCAAGAAATTGTACCAGGAGTAACAAAAAAGTTACAACAAGCCGAAAGGAGGTCAAGGCACTCATGAAACTGAACAACAGTTTTCCCATGAAACTAAGGTCAAAATATGAAAATAATTTGGGCCCTCCCATCGTAAATCAGCAAATCGGCTGATAGGCAATTTTGTATGGGCCGAATTTTGATTTTCATTTTTTGACTCATGTTTAATGGCGAAGTTGTTCAGTTTCATGTGTACTACCCTTTTTGTTACTCTCTGTTTTATACCCTTTTTGTTACTCTCTGTATAAGTAAATAAAAAATGAAATGAAGTCGCATCAAAATTATTTTTGAATCCCACTAGTATTTTAAGTAAGAAGATTTGATAAAATTCATGGACATGGTAGGCAAGTTAGAAGAATGCACTAGCCCGCAAATAAATGCAAATTTGCGAGTGATAAAATGCACCTGCCCCACACAACTAACTCAGTTATTTATTCCAGATGCCACAACATGCGTTTACCAGAGTTGTTACGTAGAATCGTGTCCATTTAACAAAACAGAAAACACGCTTTCAGGTGACGTTTTAATTATTTTGTTTATATTCATAGAGTACACGCACATTGGGTAGATAACTAACAAAACCTATACCTAAAGTACACGCGCGATCTGATTGCGTTCAGGGTATGGTATGAGGAGCGGGGGAAGGCGCACCTCACTAACATCACAAACTAGGTCACGTGACTGATATATTTCTCAGAGTTGCAGTCAGATCGCGAGTGTACTGTACCTACCTATACCTACACACCTATCTAGGTACGCGATATCGACCCCTTTGGCCTCAATTGGCGTAAATGACATTTAGCACTTTTTACAGGAGAGCCAAAAAACGATAAAATAAAAATATGAATTGAGATATCTTTTTTGCCTTTTGAGCTGTAATAATGCTTCTTTTATCAAAACACTTGCCCAAAGTTGCTTCAAAACCTCATTACGTTTGCACAGGAGAAGAGTGTAGATTTAAGAAGTTAGCATGCATATACGCCCCAAAAAAATGTTTATGAATGTCATTTACTACCCAAAAAATGAGTGAAAATTTACTGTTTATAAATAATTAGGTAGTAAAAGACAAGAAAACAACTAAACCGACAATAAAATGAGTCGTAAAAGACTATATAGTTGAACTTTAACGTCTTTATTTATATTCTAGGTTAAGATAGCTGTGTGTTATTTATGTAGATTTTTAATAATTTGCTTGCCGATTAGCCTAAAATAATTTTACTTATAAATAGTTATAATTTTAGGTGTTATTAAATAAACGGTTAATAATTCATTGTGTATTGTGTGTCAAATAGAACTATTTTTAATTTATGAATCATTTAAAATGCACGTGTCCTTTTTTCATACCATGAGCATTAAACAGGTAGGTAGATACATATCTAATGCCTGCATACAACAAGAAAATAACCCAAATTATAAAATATATTTAAATTATTGAATTATCCAATAAGTTGAACCTCAAATACTTAAACTGATCACTTTCGTCATCTTTGTCACTTTCCAGTAATACATCCACAACTTGAGCTTCATTTGGGTGTTGTAAATATTCATTATAATAACATCTAGGTAAAGTTTGATTACCTTATAGGCGCTTGAAGTCCTTGAAGTTTGCAACTGAAATCAGTAGGTAATCTGTTTTAGTACATACATGACGGTTTTGATTCCCTTATTTTCTTCCTTTTTCCCTTTTCTTTACCATTTTCCTTACTTTTGTGCTCAATATGCATTTCCATTATTGTTTCTGAAGCATCTAGATTCATGGAGTATTTAATTGTTGCAGTATCAAATTTATTTATTTCGAAAGATGCTACTCGGATTTCCTTCGTTTTTATATTTTTAACTTAATTTCTCTCAAAAATTGTATTCTCTAGATTAGAGAACTAACTGTTTGGGTTCGCAGTGGCCGACATATTTTAAATCATCGCGAAAAAAAATCTCGACCATACACAGTGGAGATCATAGAACATACATAATTTTCCAATTTGGATGAAATTGCCAACAAAACATGTTTAACTGAGACCGTTAAAAATATGATAACGAAGGAAACCCTAATGACAACTTTCGAATTAAATAAATTAGAGACTTCACAAATTAAATCATCCACGAAACCAGATGCTCAAAAAATAACAATTGGAAATGTAATGGAAGAAAATAAGGGATGTAAAACCCCGTCATTTCAGCAGCAATTGCAAAATTCAGAACTTGGAGTACCTTCGTGACAATCAAGCTATACCTAGACATCATCATACTGAATATTTACAATATCCAAACGAAGCTTAAGTTTCAAAATGTATTATTGGAAAGTAACAAAAATAACGAACTGTACTTCAGGCTCAATTTAATGGGTAATTCAATAATATAAAAATAATGTCTTTCGTGATTTTATTATTTGCTTCGATATCTTTTCTTTTTCTTTTGTTCTTTATAATTTAAGGTATAATAAGTAGATTATGTTATTAGTCCCAAAGATAAGTACTCACTCATGTTATGAAAATGAGACATCCACGTACCCGTTATGTTATTATTAAAAGAAATGATTATGGAAGGTTTTAGCAGGTTATTTTCTTGTTGTATGCAGGCATTAGCTATGTAGTTACCTACTTGTTTAATGCTCATGGCATGAAAAATGGACACCCGCATTTCGATTATTAAAATATGATTGATTCATAAATTTCATTTGACACACAATACACAATGAATTGTTCACCTTTTATTTAATGAACACCACACAAAAAATAATTTACTAGTACAATTATTTAAGGCAAATTGGCAAGCAAATAATTAAAAGTGCACATAAATAAAACACAACTATCTTAACCTAGAATAAAAAAGACGTTTCAGTTCAACTAAATAGGTTATTACTACTAATTTTATCCTCTGTTTAGTTGTTTTCTTGTCTTTTACAACCTAATTATTTATTAACAGTAAATTTTCACAAATTTGTTGGGTAGTAAATGACATTCAATAACATTTTTTTAGGGCGTATATGCATGCTAACTTCTTAAATCTGCATTCTACTCCAGTGCAAACCTAATGTGGTTTTGAAGCAATTTCGGGCAAGTATTTTGATAAAAGAAGCATTATTATAGCTAAAAAGTTAAAAAAGATATCTCAAAAATCAAAAACATTTCAATTTTTTTCTTCTTCTGTAAAAAATGCTTTATTCCAAATACTTTTTAGATTTATGTACAGCACAAAAACTTGTATTTATGAATAATAATTGTCATTTACAACTGCCTAGATGCCATGATTATAAAAAAAATATCTTTTACATATAAAAATTGTCATTTACGACTTAAATGTCACGCAATGAATTATTTTTTTCTTGAAAAGACGTAGAAGTAAATGACTATCTTTTTAATTATACGCACGAAATAATCTTTTACGGCCTTAGACTATGAAATCATAATAAGCAATGAAACCTAAAGGCGATGTATTGTGAAATGCTCACATTGAATTATAATGTCACGCAGAAAAACAGTTTCTTGCCTTAAGAACCACATTTTTGGATTATGATTAAGGTTTCATTGGGTTGTAAACGACAATGTTTTGTAATTTTTAGGTTACGATTGCGTTTTACACCCTGTTTTTTACGATGGATTCTTCAAATAATCCTATATTCGGCATTTACGACAAATAAATTTGAATTTTTATTACAATTTTTTGGGTTGTAAATGACATATTTTATAATTGATGGGCGCCAATGTATTTTACGCCCTTTCTTTAACAATCAATTTGTTTTTTACGACACATAATAAGAATTGATGTAAATGAAATGTCTTTTACGGTAAAATTTTTAAATTTTTTTTAAATTGAGTCAAAAAAACCGTGGTAGTAAAAGACATTTTTTTGGAGATATCGAAGTTTTAAATACACAGATCGATAGAGAAAAAAAAATTGAACAAAACTGCATTTTTAACTCATTTTCGCCAAAAATGTCATTTACGCCAATTGAGGCCAGAAGGGTCGATATTATCATGTCATAGAAATCCGCAACACGCATGGGTAGCGATCAAATCATCTTAGCCTCTAACCACAAATTAGGGAAAGGGCGCACGGGGCGCCTCTTACTAAACTCGGATTAGGATTTGCACAATTTGCGAAGGTAGTTGCAAAAGCATAAAATATTATGTCAACGAGGACAAAGGTATGTTTATATCTACAAATAAAGGCATTCCCTGACCCGTCGTAATGAAAGTGAATACTGCCGGATGTACCTACTACTTCGGCTTAAAATGGGCACAAGGAAGTCGTAATGAAAGGGTCGCAATAGAGGTTAGTAAGTAGGTGACCAATTGGGTGAAATAAAATAGAGAACCTGCAACATTTCATTTAATTTGGTATATGTGTGTTGAATTTATACCGGTTAGGGAACATAAAATTGTTTTAAAAAGAGAAATCTGTGTCTCACAATTTTTTGTTTTTACAATGACTGACTCATATTAATTGACTATCATTATGATAAGCGCTAATTATCCAACTTTGTATAAATGTAATTTGAATTTTGAATATTATGACATAACAGGTCAATGCACGCAAGGTTAAATTAACCATCGGACCATTTTCCGGAAGTATCATCTCAAATAGAGGTTAGTAATATTTTCTGAGTTGCGGTTACTTAGATTTGCTAGTTTCGCTATACCTAAACATAATCTCATTTTGTATCAATTATTTTGGCCATATTTGATAACCGGCCGCTTGCCTGACGTCAAACTTTTTTGGGAATGATATCGCCACGATACGAATTACCATATCATTCCATTAATAATTAGTCGACAGATATTTAAAATATTCAATCGATGCCTTGTGTTTATAGTTATAAAAAAACTGTGGCAAACTCCATCCCTCAGCAACTCAACATTTACACCAAGGTTCACGGGGTTCTTTCTCGACTCAGTGTCCCAAATAACAAGAAGCAAACAAAATACTCAACCATCATCATCTTCCTGCTCTTATCCCAATCACTTGGGGTCACACAAAATCGTGTTGCAAAAGGATTTGGCACAATTTTACGACCGGCCGCCTACCAGACGTCAACCCTCTTTGGGGTGGAGTAACCGCCACCATACGGTTGGCCCTGGCTGTTTGGGCCGGGTTTACCCCCGGTCACCTCTTACGACCCCCACGGGAAGAGAGGGGGTGATGCTATTCTACTCTGCCCGCTCCACACGGCTCAAACAAAATACTCAGCCCAAGACAATAATATCAAAGTTATGGTACACCTCACTCATTACCACTGAATCGTTTATTGTACCAATAACTCAAGACAGACGAGTCTATAAACAAGTGTTTATGGAGGAGCAATTACGGCTTAGATTATAGGAAGAGTTGGCAGAGATATCGTCGGTAAAGTTTTACACACTGAAATTGTTTTATAAACCCAAAAGTTTAAAGACTTTCTGGCCCTATTCTAGCAAGTTTATGCAAGAACCTATTGATAATTTAATTTTTTATTTCACGCCTCTCCAAAATGTTGATTTAGGTAATGAAATGAAGTGAATTAAGGGTTAAAAATTTCATGCCTGACTGAGGCTGAATACTACTACATACCTACCATTGTAAATAGCATCTTTAATGTGTATTCTGAAAAATAAATCATCTTGATCTTTATCACATAATATGTACCTTTAATGTCTTGAAGAGAAAGTCTTTTTCATCTAAAACAAGTTTTCCTTTACTTTTGTTTCTACGTGTTATATCTCTAGTTTAATCTAGTTCACACCAGAAGATTAAACAGGCGTTGCAAACTTGACCGATATTCGCGGTCTTGGCCGTGTAGCAAGTCTGTTCCCGGCTATTTTGGCAAGTCACTGCGTGTGCCAGCTCTCGTGATGTCTGTGTCTCTCTCTAGTGCGATAGCTGGCTGGGTAGATTATGAAAAACTAGATTTATTCGCATTTTTGGAAGTCGCGGAAATGTTCCGATCCACAAAAAGGAGTACGCGCGGTAAGCCAACTTGCTCGTTTTGCAAACCGGCGCGATTCGCCAACTCGCTTTCTGCCGACTGGCGTGCTAGGCCTACTTACGCCATTCGCCGACTGAGCTATTGGTAAACTATAGCTACAGTGTACAGTCAATTACACATTAAAAAAAAAAATCTTATTTTGGGATTATCGAATTTTAGCATGTGAGGTAATTTTTTTTTGTTTGCATCTGTAAAAAAGGTGGTTCAGTTTTTAAAGTTAAACAGTTTTACACAATTGTTCAGTTTTAAAAGTTATTCAGTTTTGAAAGGTGTTAAAACTTGATAGGTGGTTCAGATTTTAAAGTGAAACAGTCTAAAAAGTTGTTCAGTTTTAAATGTTGTTTAGTTTAAAAGTTGTTCAGTTTTATAAGCAACATTTAAGCGTCATCACAAATGAAATTGTAAATCTATGGCTATGCGTATGCATGTGTAACGATGACGTCTCCGATGATCGCTAGTCTGACAGATGTCGACATGTTGGGCGTCGCATCACGCGTCTATTCTGTGGAAAGCTACATATTTGAGACGCGCGTCGCATCGAAGACGGTTGACGGTCACTTTTCTGACAGATGCCATCCCACGCGTTACGACGCACGTTTTCTCTTTGGAGCTTACGCTTTAAATTTTTTTATATGTAACAAGTCATTTAAAAGGTTGTTCAGTTGTTCTTTTGATAAGTTTATCCCTAATAGGTATTCAAAATTTCATATCATGGTACCTATATTACGTTCTCGTATTAAATTTTCTTTTGTACAATAATACAGATCCATAAACTATTATTATGTTCACTGTACATCATGACAGTTTGCTAACCGCGCAGTCGGCGAATTGAGTAAGTAGGCCTAGCAAGCCAGTCGGCAGAAAGCGAGTTGGCGAATCGCGCCGGTTTGCGAAACGAGCAAGTCGGCGAACTGATTCCAGACCTACAAAAGCATTAAAGTTTCCCAAAATCACAAACATGCATTTTTGTAATTCTGCCTCAGAGAAAATTTAGTGTGATATAGTTTTCATAAATAGGTATTATTATTAGCACCAAACCAAACACAACAGATCTTTGGATTACATACTTTTAATTAAATAATTTTGGATCGCTTATAACATAAACAATGGTCCGCGTGCGTCGACCGATAGTGTCCAAGAGAGCCCTAGGGCTGGGAGTGGGTCCCAACCAATTCAGTTGTCGAAATTAGTGCTGATCATAGCTAGTCGAATTTCAGCCTAATAATTATGTAGTATATTTTTCCGATATTTTTAAGTGTTAGAATATAATATCCCTTGACCATTATTATTCATTAAACCTACATGTTTTGAAAACTAATAGCATTATAGTTTTATATCATAAAATCAGATTTATAGAAAGAATTATCAAATTGTGTTGTGTTTAAGTAATAAGTAGTAAACCGTTATCGCCGCTTAGCAAGCTAGTAGACGTTAAACACGATAAAAAAACTCTTCCTTTTTTGTTGATTTATTTGGCTTAAAACATAATTGGTTTATAAGTCGGTTGACGATTGATCCTATTCCTTGGCTTTAGAAAATACTTAGCCCTTTTGTTCTAAAATCCGAAGTGCTGTTTATATTTTTTCTTTGTCAAACTTCTGCGGGGGATCGAACGAGTGCTGGATTAATAACATCGTTGCACTTTGTTTTATCGTACGTGGCTTACATTACAGTTTTTTTTTTATATAAGCATTTAGGTTCATCGCACTGCGTTGAAGCTAAATATTCTTCTTAAAAAAATATTAAATGCGCTACTAAAGTCAAGTAAAGCAGTGATTTCTCATCCATAGCAGACTGGATTTCATCACTGACTTTGATTCGAGCCGTTACAGTGCTGTGACCAAACCGGCCTGAATTGAGAAAGGAGATTATTTTGACGTTATATTATTGTCTTACAATGCAGTCCTGTAATAATTTTTGATGTGTATAATGTTATAAATAACTGTTTGTTTCCAAAACAAATCAAATAGCACAAATTTTAGTATGTTGTTTTCAAAGCTATTTCGAATATCCGAGGGTGATTGCGATAGCTTAAGTTTTATGAAGCTATAAAGGGCAGTGCCATAGTTTTATGTGCAGTGAGGGCAATAAAGATGTTAAGTGTATGCTTCTATTTTCATCTAATAAATTTCCTTATCTTATTATTAACATTTCAATTATTTCTCCCGATTCATTCTTACCCAACTAACTATGATGCCTTTTGTATTAGATCCAATTTTCTTGTGCTTCTACCTACCTATATAAGAACCTTGTTCTTGTCGGTAGAGTATACTTACAACATTCATTTCTGTTCTTGTTACTCAATTTATATTTTGGGGATTTCCATACATACATACATACATACATCACGCCTTTATCCCTTGCGGGGTAGGCAGAGCGTCAACGACTGTAAACGACGGATTTCCATTATACCAAATAGCAGCCCGCCCAGCGGTTTCACCCGCTGCTACTTACCTGTTTTCCCGTAGAAATTGGATCTTTGCCCGTAGTAAAAAGTCCATTACTCCGATCCAGCAGCCCGTCATGCTGAATAACTTTTACTTTGAAGCCATTACCGTATCTCTTATTGTTTATATGGGATGCTGGTGATCTACATCAGGTACTCAAGAACCTCGTGACCATGTGCCAGCAGAAGTGGCCCGTCATGCTGAATAACTTTTACTTTGAAGCCATTACCGTATCTCTTATTGTTTATATGGGATGCTGGTGATCTACATCAGGTACTCTAGACCCTCGTGACCATGTGCCAGCAGAAGTGGCCCGTCATGCTGAATAACTTTTACTTTGAAGCCATTACCGTATCTCTTATTGTTTATATGGGATGCTGGTGATCTACATCAGGTACTCTAGACCCTCGTGACCATGTGCCAGCAGAAGTGGCCCGTCATGCTGAATAACTTTTACTTTGAGGCTTTTACCGTATCTCTTATAGTTTATATGGGATGCTGGTGGTCTACATCAGGTACTCCAGACTCGTGACCATTTACCAGCAGAAGCGGCCCGTCATGCTGAATAACTCTTACTTTGAAGCCATTATCGTATCTCTTATAGTTTATATGGGATGCTGGTGGTCTACATCGGGTACCCAGATCCTCGATGACCATGTGGCAGCAGAAACGGCCTGCCATGCTGAGTAACTTTACTTAAAACCATCACCGTATCTCTTATAGTTTAGATGGGATGCTGGTGATGTTCATCATGCACTCCAGATCCTCGATGACCATGTGCCAGCAGAAGCGGCCCGTCATGATGCACAACTTTTCTATGAAGCCATGGCCGTATCTCTTATAGTTTAGATGGGATGCTGGTGGTCTTCATCAGGTACCCAGATCCTCGATGACCATGTGCCAGCAGAAGCGGCCCGTCATGGTGAACAACTTTTCTATGAAGCCATGACCGTATCTTTTATAGTTTAGATGGGATGCTGGTGGTCTTCATCAGGTACTCGTACTCCAGATCCTCGAGGGCTGACAAAAGTAGTCCATGTCCATCTTTACTATGCTAGTAATATCAGTGCCAAATTTTACGAAGATCGGTAAAGCGGTTTGGCTTATTTGGGTAATATCCGCTGTATTTCCCGATTTTCCTGTTGCTAACCGTTTTCCCGTGGAAATGAGGAATTTTCCGTGGTAAAAAGTAGCCTATGTTACTCAGGAATGTTGTAGCTTTCTAATGGTGAAAGAATTTTCGAAATCGGTCCAGTAGTTTCGAGTTTATCGATTACATACATACAAAAACAAACAAACAAACAAAAACAAACAAAGTTTTCCTCTTTATTATATTAGTGTAGATGTAGATAATACCACATACTTAATAAGTACTTAAGTACTTACATTTTGTTCTTTCATTCTACATTTTCAACCGTAGCTAACAAATTAGTAATTACTTAGTATAAGAATTCTACTAAATATAATAATGCATTTCGCAGAGTGTAATTCAAATTTTTCGTATAGGTACCTATAGGTAAAATTTGTTTGTTACACTTCATTATAGACCGAGACAGAATAGTTTGTTGACACGATCCCTAGTCATGGCTGTTTTTAGCCATTTCTTACATACGTATTCCCTTGTTTTGTTTCCGAATGCATGTTTTTTATTACATTAAGGCCTGCTATTAGGCATCCCGTGCTTATTCACTTTTTCGAAAAATCAATTACAAAGGCAATTTTTGTCAAAAATAATAATTCAAAAAATAGAGGGGCATGCCTAGCAGGCCTTTATGTAATAAAAAAGAATTAATAGCTCTTTATCCATCATTCGGAATGAAAACAGGGGAGTACGTTTGTATGAAAACTTCGAGACCTCGCGTTCTCTTACCACCATTACCACTATTAGAACTCTAAATTAGAATTCTAAACCCTAATAGACAGGCGTTATTACCTGCTGTTGCGCTTCTCTTCTAACAATAATGTACAGAACCCAGCTGAAACACGAATGTTCAGAGCCCAGTTGAAACACGAAATTGCATTATTCTGCTCTCTCAACGCTGTTTTGAGGTGGTTTTGCTTTGGAATTCAGCTTGTTTCGAACCTAATAACCGTAGTATCTATCTTTGCCGTGTGGGACACAGCGTCAAAGAGCGACGGGATGAAATAGGCACGTATGTTCTTTGAAGATCGCAAGCACAACAGCCTACCAATTTAATGGACCAACTTAGGTGTACTGGTTCTCTACAAATACTAAGAAATACCAATATACCTAAGTTAATCCCTTAAATGGGCAGGTAATGGTACCCTTATTTTCCAAGCGTCGCGGCGTCGCGGCGGCGTCGTTGTCGCTGTCAAATGACTGGTTTGTATGGGGATACCAGAAAGACCGGGCGTCAGCGTCAACGACGCCGCCGCGTCGCCGTCACGTTGACAGCGCGCTGAGATGCTCAGGGTTTGTATGGGATGCGGTCGGGTTTTTCTACAAGACCGCAGCGACAACGACGCCGTCAAAATTTGACGGCATCGTTGACGCGCGTCGTTGTCGTGACGCTTGGTTTATAAGCCTACCATAAATGTGCTGATGGTACTACTACGAAGCGTATAAAAGTAGTTAGCCCAATTATGAAATTAATTCAGAGTAAATTAATGTTATGTTATGACAGATACAAAAACAATCCGGATTAATTTCCGGATTACTTACAAGGCCTTTATCTGTCATCGCCACAGATTGTTGCTGACAACAGAATAACAGGCACAGTGGAATTATGGATGAAAGATCGATTTTAAAGCTGATAAGAATTTGGGTCTCTTAACTCAGGTGATAAACTTAAGTAATAAGAAGCTCATGGCACGTGACCTGTTATCTTCTTGTTGAATACCTATTTTGATCTCGGTGACTCTCTACTATATTTTGGCTCCTGATTTTTTTAAGGAGGAGCTAAATGATTTTTTAAAGAAGTGTCAATATTTTATTGAAAAAAAAAGTTCATAAGTATAACTAATTATGTCCTCATTTTACTGAATATCTTTCGAGAATTATCTTTACTGTTTTCCGACCCCAGCACCAGCAGGCCAATGTTCCTAATATTTCTTGGAGTTCTGTTCAGAACTTTTACGCACCCGGCCCATTCGCTTTCTGTATTTCATTAAGAATATTTCCGCAATGTTGTATTATAAATATGAATCTTGTTTATTCTTTAGTGAGTTTCCCGAAATTGCTAGGTAGGTAGGGTAATATACGCCCAGTCCGATGCCAGAGTATGCCCATATTCATCAACAAGCTGTGCGTAAGCGAAAAATTATACCGACTAATAAACTGAGGGAAGAACAGACATTAATAATCTTGTTACGGCTCTTGAGTTACATAATTAAACCAATGCAATACCTATAATACAGAAATCAGAGCCAAGTAGGAATTGCCAAATGCTACGCTGAAACAAATAAAAAAAACTGATAATTATCGAAATATGCAAAGTGCAAGAGGTACATTCTAAATTTTAACGTGTTAACCTGAAGGGGCTTAACATAATAATATTTGCATACGGGTAAATAAGATACCCCCCTTTTGCGGACTGACGAAATGTAATGGACTTCTGGAAAGTTGGTTGAGTTCGGTAAATGAAATACTTCAACTTGGCTGAAATCTTTCTATGCTCTAACTTTTCTGTTGTTCAAACGAATAAATTATGTCAATAAAGACACTTACACTAAATGGATAAAATAAGGAATAAGTATATTAGAGGGAGTTTGAAAGTAGCACCAGTGACAGAAAAAATGTGAGGGAACCGTTTATCTTGGTATGGGCATGTAATTAGGAGAGATGAAGAGCATGTAACAAAGAAAGTAATGAACATGAATGTGGATGGACACAGAAGAAGAGGAAGGCCTAAAAAAGTTTGGATGGATTGTATAAAAGACGATATGAAAAATTAAGATGATGAAAGAGAGATGAATGGAAGAAAAAGACATGTTGCGCCGACCTCAAATAAATTGGGATAAGGGCAGGCAGATGATGATGATCCACACTTACACTAAACATCAGCTCACGTGTAGAAAATAGGTACATATATCGAAGTTGGAATAACTAAACCGTGTTCATTAGACCACTACTAACTTTGTAACATACCTACATCACGCACCACTCTCTGGGGAGAGAATTTCACGTTAAATACGTTAGCGTTCTGAAGTAGGGATAGTTATATACGTAGAAATAATTGAGGGTATCTACCTGCCCATTGAATCAGTCATTAATTAAAGCAATCGGATATGTATACTGATTCTGAATGGCTAATTCTTCAGTATAATATGACAAGCAACAAACACAGACTTAAATACAAATTAAAAAAAATGATATTTCCGGGGTAGGTAGGCCACAAAACATTTTCTAGTAGAGTAGTAGGTTGTTCGGCTATTTGATACGTCACAATTAAAAGCAAAAAGGTCCTTTGAATATATATGGACTCCATGTAGTTACCTGTTTCTAAATTTAGCTATCTAATTCAAAATATGTACTCTATCTAAAATATTCTGAAAAATAAAATAGGAATTTCCTCCCAGAAGAATAATTCTATCAAAACATGTCATCCCGGAAACGGAAACAGTTATTCCGGTCCCATCTGTCCTTTTCCGTATGAACCTCGACATTATAAACCTTTTTTCGCGATTCATATTATTCATAGGTAAAATTATAATATCGTATTTCAATCGTATTTTCGTTAGCAAAATTTTACATAACGAATACGAAATTTTTACTGTGACAAATAAAATAAGGTAATATTCCACGTGCTACGAGTGCTTGCTACGTTTCTACGGCGTAGCAAAATAGCTACAGGTAGAGATATGACACAAACATGACATTATACATCTGAAAATATAGTTGTTTGTTGGTTGGATAAACAATTCTGACACGCGGTAACTGCACAAAATATTAGGGAAACGGCGCACAAGCGCCTTTACCAGATGGCTCACTCAGTACTAGCGACGATTTTGACGCTTTCTGAATTTAACTGGAAATAACCGGAATCTCACGGGAAGTCAAGGTAACTAAGAAGGTGGTTGACACGAGCGTCAAATTTCTTGGATTTAAAATTGGCTCATAATCATATGACGTTCTTTGTCAGATTTTGCTGTTTTAATATTTTTGTACTTTGGGATTTTTGACAGTAGCAACCCTCGCTATGTAACAAATGCCAATCGCGAAAATCCGAAGTAGGGCGGAGTGAACTTTCTGTATACTCTCTATTTTGTGGTAACTATAAGATGAATGTTAGTCTATTACTTAGCAAACGAATTAAAAACTGTTAATCGGCTCAACAATTCTACGATGTTCGATGTCCTACATTGAGCAGAACTGTTATAACTGATAATCGCATAGATACAGACATGCGAAACGTAATAAGATGTCATATTATATTATTACCATGAGTCAATTTATCTTGTAGAAATAAATCGAAATAATTTTCATAAATATAAGAAAATTTAAAAATTCGTTAGCGTCGGCCGGGACTTGAACTCGGAACCGTGGGGTATCATCCCACTGCTCTGCTAACTGAGCTACCGTCGCCTGGCCGGTCCCTTTGAATTTTTCAACCACCTCATGCTCGTCTCGAAGCGATGATTAAGCGACATAGTAGGGTAGTTAGTTAGTAACTTATTACTTTAGTAATTTCGCAATACAGTAGGAATTCAAACCATATGATAAAGATTTTTGCTTATACTATAAATATTTTATTGTGTATCAGAAGTAAAACAAATCACCCGTTTCAGCCAAGGTAAGTTTATGAACCAACAGCGGCACAATGCAAAACAATCCTTTTCAATACAGAAATTTATCTCGTTTCTTATTTATAGTTTTGCTGAGCTTCCAGGTATGTGTGCTGTCCGAAAGGCAGACAGACAGGCCTCCAGTGCTGATTAGTTGTTCTCTCTAATCATAAAATACGATCAAGACGTTTATCTTCACCATAAAAATATCGCAAACTTTTATGTTTCATACATTTAGGTTTACCACACAAACTTCTTCATCTTCCTGCACCTTCTTATTATGGGTGGTGTTTGTCTTCTAATTTTTAGGCGCTGATAAGGTTGTTTCTGGGTTGTCAATAGGTAGGTCTTTTTCGTGAGGTCAGTCATACACACTACCAGATTACATTTTCAAATGTAGGGATTGTGTGATGTTGATATTGATATTGATTGTTAGCTGGTCCCCTATGAACTTCGTGTCGTTTCGTTCCTTATACCTACAGTGAAAAAATAAAAATTTCCAAAGCAGCGTCTTAAAAATTATATCCATCACGCTAATTATGTATTATTTTTGGAACCATATTTCTAAAACGTAGATGCATTGCCAGCAGATGCCAGCAGAAGCGTTCCGTCAATCTGTACAACTTTGCTTTGAGCCATTTCAATATCTATTTTAGTTTAGCTGAGCTCTAGTGGTGTTACTGTGGTTCAGCACATCAGCTTCCAAACTTTCGATGTCTTTCCGCCAGCAGAAGCGTCCCATCAAGCTAAATAACTTTTGCTTTGGAGTCATATCTGTATCTCCTAGTTTACCTGTACTCCTGTTGGGGTTTACATCAGGTCAGGTACTCCAAACTCGATGTTCGCCAGCAGAAGCGTTCATCAAGCTTTGAACAACTTGCTTTGAGTCATATCTCTATTTCCTATAGTTTACTTGGGCTCCTCTTGGTGAACCTCTTGGTCTACATAGGTACTCCAACTTTCGATGTCTATTTGCCAACAAAAGCGTCCCATCAAGCTTAACAACTTTTACTTTGGAGTCATATCTGTTTCTTCTATAGTTTACCTGGACTGTTGTAGGTGCAACTGGTGGTCTACATCAGGTACTCCAAACCTTCGATGTCTATTCGCCAGCAGAAGCGTCCCATCAAGCTGAACAATTTTTGTCATGGAGTCATAACTGTATCTCCTATAGTTTACCTGGGCTGCTGTTGGTGCACCTGGTGGTCTACATCAGGTACTCCAAACCTTCGAATTCTTTTTACCAGCAGAAGCGTCCTATCAAGTTGAACAACTTTTGCTTTGGAGTCATATCTCTATCTCCTAGGTTACCTGGGCTCCTGTTGGTGCGCCTGGTGGTCTACATTAGGTACTCCAAACCTTGAATGTCTATTCGCCAGCAGAAGCGTCCTATCGAGCTGAACAACTTTTGCTTTGGAGTCATATCTCTATCTCTTATAGTTTACCTGGGCTCCTGTTGGTGCACCTGGTGGTCTACATCAGGTACTCCAAACCTTGGTTGTCTATTCGCCAGCAGAAGTGTCCTATTAAGTTGAACAACTTTTGCATTGAGTCATATATCTATATATCCTATAGTTTAGCTGGGCTCTAATGAAGCCTGGTCTACATCTGGTACTCCAGACCCTAGAGTGGTAAATGTATCCTAGATGTTGACCTGACTAATAAGTTATTACGACACAAAATTTGGTTAAAATCCGTCCAGTAGTTTATCCGTGAAAGATGGACAAACAAACAGACAGACAAACAGACAGACAAACAGACAGACAAACAGACAAAATTTTTTTTATGGATTGTTCTGAGATCTGTATCCTGAGCACAATTGAAAGTAAAAATCCTTTTTTTAAACTATCTCATGTACAGAATTGGTTTCGTTTCTGTTTTATTATATGTATAGATCAGAAGTAAAACAAATCACCCTGTGCCTAAAGCAGCCTTAGGTATTTAGTTTGTGTACAAACACAACCTTTAGTGCTTGCAAGTACTGCTAATTAGCTTAAAATGGCTTCCTTTACAAATCCCTAGGCAGTTTCACAAGATTACTTTTCGTCTGGAGTACCTTTATTTGACTGCACGATTTCAGTTCTTTAAACAAGGACGCCAGCAAGTAATATTATTTGTAATTTTACTTATTTATTACACTTATGCACAGCTGAATATTATGGACTTAACGCTGAAGGCGTTATCTCCCAGTTTATCTTAGGACATCTGTAAAGAAAGGGAGCTGATAGTCAGAGGTCATACTAGCAATTAGTAGGCTCTGAAAAACCTGACACTGTGTGACCGGCTCCTAATCCACAGGCGAAATTCGATATAAATTGCCGTAGCCGGTTTAATAATGGATAATAATGGCTAATGACTACGCAATGTACCTACATTGAATTTCACCGTAGAATTGTAGCTTGTAGTTTTGATGCATAGGCCAGAAGTTATCGGGTCATTAGACTTGGTGTTCCACCCAAAGAGTAGAACAAGATTGTACTGATAAAG
>JANFCV010000621.1:0-37734 GCA_024500475.1 Phthorimaea operculella
TTTTAAGAAAAAGTATACAACGTGTTACAGTATGAACCGAAAAAATAATAATTGTTCATTATGATCAATCTAAGAAATGCAATTTTTATTAGCGGATTAAGTGGACGGTACAAAAGAAGACTAACCAAAGAAATTATCACATTGTGTTTCAGTATGAAAAGAAAAAAAAAAATATTTCATTAACATTAATCAAAGAAATCATCACATCACTATTAGTCTCGGTGAGTGCTACACTGCCTTACGAACACATTTAAATTCGGTATACATTGCTGGTTGAGTTGAATTTCTTGTAGGTAAATGATAAATCCCTTACCCTTACCCATATAATAGCCAGCAATGTAGAACGAATGGCGCTGCGCCGTGTTGGCAGCTTCAATTGAACTTTGTGGTGTCAAAATTAAAATAAGGTGTAATTTAATCAAAATATTTTTTCAAAAATATTACTACCTACGTCTTTATTTTTTACTTAAATGACTCTTTACACTCCCTCTCGTATTTATTTGTCATTCTGTAAGACGCGGTTCCATACGTACCTAATACAATACGTAGATTGTTTGCACATAAATAAGTTATGAATCATGATCAGCAGGTATTAGATTGCAATGTAGATAGGTAAATGTAGGTAGTAGCTGCATAAAAGAGAGAGTATACAGAAGTTTCACTTGACCTTATTTAGTATTTTCACGACTGTCAATTGTTAATAGGGATGTGACTGACAAAAATCTCAAAATGTAAGAATATCAATATAGCAAAATCTGGTTCTGAGCCAGTTTTAATCCAAGAAATATGACGTTCGTGGCAACCGTCTTCTGAGTTAGGTACCTTGAGTTCCTGGGATTCCAGTTATTTCCAGTTGAATGAATAAAAAAAATCCGCGCGCCGTTTCCGTTATTTGTGGTAGATGCGACTTGAAAATACCGAGATGATTTTACAGTAACTAATAATGCAGCATTTTGTCCTATTTGAAGGGGTGAAACAAATACAGAACTAAACTGAACAACTTTTTCAACAAATAGGTATAATAAAAAAAATCACGAAGACACTCAATTTATTTTACATTCATTAGGGAAAATTGTTTCATTCCGTGAGCAGATTGACCCCTTGAAATATTTTCAGATTTTCCAGCATTTTGTGCATTATCAGTTACCACGTTCTACCCACGAGCAGCACAATTCTGTTTCTGAAATCTGAACACAACTGAGTTTCAAACTACCGTTCTGTAGTTGTTCCATTGAATAAACAATTTTAAAACGTACAACAACTTTTATATGCCTAGATGTTTATGTGTGTGAAAGTCATGACAAAATTGTCACCTAAAATACATACAAGGTGTTCCAATGTAAATACATTAAATTGGAGACGTTGTGTAGGCCATCAAATCGAACAATTTTCATTATGGGGCCAAGTTATGAAAACTCCTCGTTCAGAAGTAATCAGCAACTTAAATTTGTTAAATTTAATTGAGTGCCACATTATGAAAGAAGCTTTATTGATTATGACCTTTATTTTATGTCATGTTGCCGTCTTGGAATAACTTTTGAAATTACTGCCACAACTGTTGCCAAGGCAACGGTTTTGGCGGTAATTTAGTTACCAAGGCAACAGTTGTGGCGTAGACAAAGGTCAAATGTCATGTTCGTCAAAATCTGACACAACTGACACTACAGACTCAACTGGGTTCTCTGCTTGGCCCTTTGTCTTTGCGTCTCTATGGGTGCTCTAAGTCAAAAGAAGTTTTTAGTTTGAGGCGGCAATAAAATAAAGTTGACACCAAGAAAGAGATCTTTTATCTTAAGGTTTCGTTTAAATTTAAGACATAGACAACTATGTTTCAAACTTTTTCGAAGATTCAAATCCAACAAGTTAAAATTGCAAGGTAGCAATCTTGGATAAGGGGTAATACATAATGGTTGTAGTAAATGTAGGCATTTACTTTGTATGAAAATTTTAACTTCTTAATTGTTAAGAATTCAAACTTGGTTCCATAATGAAAATTGTTCAGTACAATGGTCTACACAACGTCTCCAATTTAATGTATTTCCTTTGGAACACCTTGTATATCACGCGTAGGTATAACCCTTAAGGGATAGGCAGAGTGTAAAAAACTATACCATTAGCACCACATCTGACAAAAGTTTGAGAGTCATTCAGAAGGCTGTGCATCACCATAGTGACAGGTTGTCAGCCTGTCGCCTAAAATTGCAAAACACATCTACTCTTAAATATCTTTGTCGCTTGAAAGATGGGATGATGCTATTCTAAGCCGGCACCACACGCAAATTGGGGAAACGGTGCGCGGGGTGCCTTCACAGATGGCTCACTCAGTACTAGCGACGGTTTTGACGCTTACTGACTTTAAAGCTGGAATCTCAGGCAAACACAAGGTAACTAAGAAGATGGTTGCCGTGAAAGCCATATTTCTTGTATTAAAATTGGCTCAGAATCTGACGTTCTTGTATCGGATTTGCTGTTTTGATATTCTTAAACTTTGAGATATTTGACAGTAGCAACCCTGGGTATGTACCAAGTGACAATCGAAAAAATCCTAAATATGGTTGAGTGATCCTTTTTAAACTCTACAGTGCCGGCACCACACGGTACTTAAGTAAAATCGGCATCAAGATTTGTACAACTTGTCTCCACATATGCAAAGAGAAAAAGAAGACGACAGCGGTTTGCTATGTGTGAAGTTTTTGAATCGCAAAACAGTCTCGCGTTTTTGCATCGCAAAATGAATGCTTTCCGGATTTCAGTCTTCGGACATTTTGGGCCTTACCACAAAAAAGTTAGACCAGCGTTGAACGCGTGTCTAAAATAAAACTTCATACAAAAAAAACGCTAGACACGCGTTCAACAGTGGTCTAACTTTTTTGTGGTAAGGCCCTTTGAATTTTCAGTTTTTCGTTCCTTTGTGCCTTGGTGGGATAAGCGAATCCTAATATAAATGTCGTATGGGAAGACGAATTTATTTTGTCGTTTTTCGACATACCGTTTAAATTTTTCGAAAAAAATGGTTTCAAATTTTTCTAGTAAAGCGTAGATAAAATTGTGAATCTTTATGGTGAGACTTCATGCATACGCATACCTATTAAACGAGTAGGCAATCTTTGATATTAGTAAGTATTATGGTAGGCAGTAGGCTTATAAAGCAACCGTCGCGGCAACGACGCGCGGTCTTGTCGAAAAACCCGACCGCATCCCATACAAACCCTGAGCTTCTCAGCGCGCTTTCAACGTGACGGCGACGCGGCGGCGTCGTTGACGCTGACGCCCGGTCTTTCTGGTATCCCCATAGGTACAAACCCATACAAACCAGTCATTTGACAGCGACAACGACGCCGCCGCGACGCCGCGACGCTTGGAAAATAAGGGTACCATTACATATCAAGGAAATATTAATATTGTTCTTTCTGTACTCATATTATTTATATGAAAAGCCTACTCCAGCCGAGGGCTTGGCATTGTTTCTGACGATTAATGGCATCAGGAGCGTTACAGGGGTTTTTCCTCGAGGTGATTAACGATTGTACCCGACACGGTTCGCGTACCACAGAAACTACAGAAAGGTAGGAATAAAATATACGTACATACTTACATATAATATGTAAAAAAAACAACAAAATCAACTACAAATATTTTAAGGGGTGAACCAGTCCATGAAACTGAACAACTTTCCCTAAGGAACATAGGTCGAAATATGAAAAATTAATTTTGGACCTCCCATACAAAATGTACCAGCCGGCCGAGTCAGTTTGTATGGGAGGTCCAATTGTATGGCATTTAATTACGAGCGTTACCGAGTTTTTCCTCAAAGTGATTAACGATTATACCCGACACGGTCCGCGCACCACAGAAAGAAAGCTACAATAGGAAAAATATTAGTGTTATCACAAATTCGGAAAAGGGCCCCCGGGGTGCTTATACAGATGGCTGACTCGGTATTAGCGACGATTTTGCCGCTCGTCTATACAGATGGCTCACTCTATACTTACGACGACTTTGACACTTGCTGGTTTTAACTGGAAATATCCGGAATCTCAGGGGAAGTCAAGGTAATTAAGAAGTTCGTTGCCACGAACGTCATAATTCTTGGGTTAAAATTGGGTCAAAATAATATGACGTTCTTGTATGAGATTGATTATACTGTTTTGATATTATTATACCTACTTCGATATTTTTCACAGTAGCAACCCTGGCTATGTAAGAAACAAGTGACGATCGTGAAAATCCCAAATAGGGTCGAATCAACCTTCTGTAAACTCTATTTTGTTGTAATAGCACTAATAGTAAGAATTATGTCATAATATTAATATTGTCCTTTCTCTACTCATATTATTTATATGAAAAGCCTACTCCAGCCGAGGGCTTGGCATTGTTTCTGACAATTAATGGCGTCAGGAGCGTTACCGAGTTTTTCCTCGAGGTGATTAACGATTGTACCCGACACGGTCCGCGTACCACGGAAAGGTAGGGAAAAATATACGTAGGTACATACATATTATGAGGTGTAAAAAAATCAACTAAAGTATGGCAAACGAATCAAAATAATTAATGTAAACAACTTTTGTATGACTCGGTGACAGTTATTACAATCTGTCCTTATCTGTCATATGGTATAATGTCAGCTGTCTCTTTCAGATTTGTTTACACTTTTTGTCTCGTCTTGTTGGCCTTACTTTACATAAAATTTTAAGGGGTGAACCAGCCCATGAAACTGAACAACTTTCCACAATGAATATAGGTAGAAATATGTAAAAATAATTTTGGACCTCCCATACAAAATGTACCAGCCGGCCGAGTCAGTTTGTATGTATGTAATAACTTTATTGTACCTCACAAAAAATCAATCTATATCTATACATCTATATCTATACTCTATACATATCCTACTAATATTATAAAGGCGGATGTTTGTGTGTGTGTTTGTTACGACATCACGCTAAAACGGCTGATTGGATTGACATGAAATTTTGAACAAATATAGAAGACTATCTGGAATAACACATAGGTTACTTTTTACCACGGGAAAATGTCTTATTCCTACGGGATCACGCATATTCTGATATTTTTGCAAAGGTGGCGTGACTGAGCCGATTCGCGTTTTAAACGTTTTCGCCGAAAACTAACAGCGACATCTCTTGGCGAGTAATGCTTTCTTCCCGCGTAATAATAGGTTGCAGCGGGTGAAACCGCTGACGGGCAGCTAGTATATAATAAAACTGTAAAATGTAGGTGCAAAGCAAAGCCTTATAGTTTTCAAAAAACAAAACGTTGTGGTTGTGGTGTGTGGCTACTAGCCCTGGTCAACATCTAGGATACTTTTTACCGCAGGAAAAACGCTTATTACTACGTGAAATACGATTAAAATATATTGTGACCATCATCTACCCCTGTCCATTGGGTGTCAAAAAATAGAAACCTCTTCTTGCAACCTCCATTTTATATTGTTTTTGTTTGATTTTGACAAATCGTGAAGACATCAGTTTTGTCATTCATTGCCTATTATTATTTATTTATATTATGGACTTCTACCCATTTAGGACAAATACGTTTCACTTTGAGAAAGAGGTCTCTAGGCGAATCCAGTTCGGCTGGGCAGCATTCGGAAAGTTACGCAGCGTCTTCACGTCCGTAATTTCTCAGTGTCTCAAGACAAAAGTGTTTGAACAGTGTGTCATGCCAATGATGACCTACGGTGCCGAGACGTGGGCCTCATAAATAGATTAGGAGTCACTCAGCGAGCTACGGAGAGAGCAATGCTCGGTTTTTCCCTACGTGATTGAATCAGAAACGAGGAGATCCGTAGACGATCCAAGGTAACCGGCATAGCCAAGAGAGTCAGTAAGCTGAAGTGATAATGGGCAACCCACGTTGCTCGAAGAACCCCACAACCCCCCAACTTGAATCCCACACCCGTTGTTGACAGTAGCAACCCTGGTTATGGCAACAAATGACAATCGCATAAATTGTATCCAAAAACGTATAAAGAATGTTCAATGACCAGCCATATAACTTATCTTTGTCTAGATTTCATTACTTTTTAGAGATAAACATGCAGCTCCATTGAGACTTGGTTAGTTTTTACAGAATGTTTTTGGTAGGATTCTCCAGGATTCTCTATTTCCCGGCTAAGATTATGATTTCGTAGCAAACTGCTACGGCGTAGCTTCGTAGCCATCTACGCCTCTACGGTCGCATAGTTTCAAAATGGCGGAATCACAGCTACGCTCGGTGCATATTTTATTAAAACCTCCTAATGGCCGGAGCTAATCTGCCGGCTTTACCATAAAATAGAGAGTTCACAGAAGGACCATAACAGCCACAACAGTCCACTGATGGACATGGGCCTCCCCTTATCGGGGGGTATTGCCATACACATACTCCCCACGCTTGGCAGGCGGATTGGCGAGGCAGTGCCAAGATGTTACATTTACAGGGAACGCTGCTGCCGATTCCCTGGATGAATATCCCTTAGTCGCTTTTTACGACACCCACGGGTAGAATTGGGGTGATGCTATTATAAGCCGGCATCACACGGACATCCAGAAGGATCACTCAACCATATTTATGATTTTCACTTGTTACATAGTCAGAGTTGCTACTGTCAAAATTTCAAAGTATAGGAATATCGAACAGCAAAATCTGATACAAGAACGCCATATGATTCTGAGCCAATTTTAATCCAAGAAATATGTAGTTACCTTGAGTTCCTCTGAGATTCCCGTTATTTCCAGTTTAATTCAGTAAGCGTCAAAATCGTCGCTGGTACTGAGTGAGCCATCTGTAAAGGCACCCCGCGCGTTGTTTCCCTAATCTGCCTGCTTTACTTTGCATGCGGTAATTACGCCCATTACTCAGTTACATTTTCATTTAAAATGTGCGTTATTTAATTACAAAGTGCTTTATTTTGAAACACGGAGTCGTAATTTTTTTGTGTTGTTTGGGTGTTTCTTTCAGCATGATTGAGATACACAGCCTTCCGAATGACTTTCAAACGTATACTATAACAGCAACAATAAAGTCCACTGCTGAACATGGGCCTCCCCCTAGTAGGAGGGTATTTGCTATACTCACCACGCTTGGCAGGCGGGTTGGTGAGCGCAATGCAAGATGTTGCAATGCAATTGTGAAATTTATCCAGGGATTGAACCCCTGGATGAATTTATTCCTTAGTCGCCTCTTACGACACCTACGGGAAAGATATGGGGTGATGACATTCTAAACCGGCATCACACGGTAGTATAAACGTAGTATAAATGGCCGTTATCTACAGCTGTTTATGCTCTGCCTACTCCGCAAGGGATATAGGCGTGATATATGTATGTACGTACGTATGTCTGCAAACCAAACACGGCATGATTTTCTCGACATCATGAAAAACGGTTAAGCACTGGTAATGTCCAGTTGGAACCGGTACAGAGCGGTTACGAGCGGTTAAAAGCTCGTTTAGCTCTGCGGGGCGTAAATTGTGGTTGTCAGTGTGGTAGCCATGGCTTTTGGAAAAGAAAGGATATTTTCCATTTTGTAAAGTTGGTAAGTGAAATATGTAGGTAGGTACCTGTTTGACATCTGTCAAATCATTTTTGTCCAAGCTTGTGCGTCGTGACGCGTGGGATGGCATCTGTCATTAACAAGTGATCGTCAGAGACGTGAGAAGGGAAACCGTTTTCATATAAAGCGTATGAAACAGAAGAGGCAAAGCTGCACACCTGAGACGCGCATCGCATTAATAACTGCTGACGATCGCTTGTCTCCGGTTAAATCTTAAAACGGTCATTTACAAAAACTTTGTGAGTCGTTCAGAAGACTGTGCATCTCCATAGTGACAGGTTGCCAGCCTGTTGCCTCAAATCCCTTAGTCGCTTCTTACGACATCCACGGAAAAAATATAGAGTTAAGCTATTATAGGCCGGCACCACACGGTAAATAAAACATCTGTGTATTTAAAATGTGTATTCTTGCAAAAACTCTTTAAAATTACTTATGCAAAGAATTATCACCAAGGAGTTCAAACCCATAGTTTCTGTTGCCACTTTTATTTTTCGTTTTTATTCAAATTTAATACTTATAGGACAGGCAGCAATATATACCAATAGGTCCTTGCAGTGTTGGATATGTTACTAGCTTTTTGATTTTGCCTTGTACTGTGATCTACGCCATCTATTTTGAATGAAAAAAAAATATATTCCAAACTTTCATAGTAACTCATGGAAACCCTAGCCACCAACCACCTAGTCCTAACCTCAAAATATATTTGGGGATTACGTTTTTTTATGGTGTTTTTTATGTGCAATGAGGAACTGTCTAAATCTACGTAATTGAAAAGAAAATAAAAATAGAGCTCCTCAGATGCATATTGTAAACTTTTTGATCCATATTGAATTACAAAAACTTTCCTATTAAAGTCCACAACAGTACACTGCTGAACATGGGCCTCCCCCTATCGAAGGGTATTGCCATACTCACCAAGCTTGGCAGGCGGATTTGCGAGTTCAAGATGTTGCATTTACAAGCAACGCTGCTGCCCGTTCCCTGGATAATTATCCCTTAGTCGATTTTTACTACACCCACGGGTAGAATTAGGGTGATGCTATTCTAAGCCGGCATCACACGACATCATGCGCCAGCCCGAAGAATTACTGTCAAACTACCACAGGTAAGGTAAGAAAACTATCCGTCAAGTTTCAGAGTCCTAAAGTTTGCAGGACTGCCTCAGACTAGGGAATGTTGCAGATGGAACCGTGTGAATTTACGAGATGGCGGAATAAAGCTATAAAACACGTCGCCGCATTCATTTTGATCTAAATACGTTCATATTACAAATATCTATGAACACAAGTGGTGTCCTAATCCACATCACATAAAATTATTACCTAATTTTATGTGATTTAACAAAAGTTGCTAATACATACATACTAATAAATACATAACACGCCTATATAATGCCTACATGCCTGTGGGCAGAGTATAATTAGCTGTAAAACGCCCATTTTCACCACGTCTGACAAAAGTTTGAGACACATTTAGAAAATTGTATATCAGCATAGTGAGAGTTTGTCAGCCTATACATAAATCCTTTAGTCGTTTTTACGACGCCCACGGGTAAGATATGGGGTATTCTAAGCCAGCATCACACGTTATCAAAGTTGGTATTCTGTCAATTTTCTGTACTATTGTTCGTAGGGTCCGTCTCAATTCTTTTTCGATCTGAGCAGTGTTTCACAGATTGCCACAAGAAACTTCTCAGCTGTGGGTTAGATAAATTCCAGTACCTAGTTTTAGTTTTAATGTCCCTCCCTGCGGTCACAAAATAGAGAGTTTATAGATGGATCACTCGACCTTATATAGGGTGAAATTTTACTAGTGACCGATAGCGAAAACTCAGAACCGGCTGGTGACAAGAAACAACTTTCCCCAAGGAACATAGGCCCAAATAAGAAAAAAAAATTGGACCTCCCATGCAAAATTGCAGATCAACTGTGCAGCGCCAACACTTCCCAGTCAAATTTTTATTTATCAATGAAAACCGCATCAAAATCAGACCAGTGGTTTAGGAGAGAATTGGTGTGTTATATATGTATGAAACTTCATGAGGCGTCGACCTTTTTGCGACACACACTGGAAGTATATGGGGTGATGCTATTCTGAGCCCCACACGGCAAAATATTCCGCCAGAGTTTATGATGCTAGAACACAATCGTTAGAATTAGTTTCTTCAAAAACATTTATAGTTGAGAAGACCACTCGCTGCATTAAGTACCTAATAAATTCTAGGTCATATAAATAACTCGTGTAAATGATATCAAACAGAACACATTCTGAAAAAAGAATTTACGACTGTGAATGGATTTTTAACAAAATCTTGGCAGCATTGCATCGAAATAATTTTGATGGATGCCATATGCTACAAAAAAAGAAAATAGGTGCTATTACTTTTTCTGTGCAGTTTTCTAAGTTGCCAGATATTTGTAGGCAGTGGAATAAACTCTTACCAAAAAAATATTTTCGGAAGTGAATTCATTTTTAACAAAAATCTGGCAGCTTTGCGACAAAAAATTTGACGGATGCCATATACTAAGAAAAAGAAAATCAATGCTTTTCCTTTTTTTGTCAGTTTTTCGTAGTTGCCAGATATTTGTAAACTGCGGAATACACTCTTCAAAAAATTTTTTTTTGTAGAGGAGTGAACGTTTTCAAGTCTTTACCAAATTGAAATTATTTTCTTGCACTCTATTCTCTATTCCAAAAACGCAACTTTGTCATCCGTAGAGAAATGTTCCGTAGAGTCACACTGATGAATAATTCATTAATTCATCTTAATTATTAAGAGACCAACTTATACTGGTTACTCTTAGCAAATAATTGAAAATACAAATATCTTAAACCTTTTAAGGGTCAGTTTCTATAGGTACTTTGTTTTCATAGCACGACCGAACTCTATGCCTATTACTAAGCCTTGGGTACAAGCTATACTTGAGGTATCTTAACAAGCCCGATTTGCTAGTTTTCATACGATGTAGAAAAAATACCGAAAATGTTTGAGGGGTGAAAAAAATCTATTATTGTTATGAACAACTTTCTTCAAAATATAAAAAACATAATTGGGTATGTCATTCTCATACAAAACGTAGGTCCCAGTCGAACGAATGAGTCAATTTGTATGAGATATCCTAGTTTTTTTTTCATATTTAGACCTGTTCCTCGGGGAAAAATGTTTAGTTTCATGAACTTATTCACACTTTAAAATATTTGCAGTACTTTTTCTGTTACAACTGTCAAAGCAAGCTTGTTAAAGTGGCTCAACTGTACAGCAGTCACAGGTCAAGTGGCGGTAGAACGCTTTTGCATGTTCAAATTTGCGCGGGAGACTGTCAAAGCTACTCGTAAAGCCGGCGAGCAAACGACTTTGCCTGCATACAGCCAAGCGTTGGCCGAGGCTTTGGCGCCAAAAGACGTGAAATGTTTTTTAGTTCACCGATTTTTTATTTTGGTTCTTATTTCTACTTTTAAACTAAAAAGAAAATCAAATTTTATTTTCTTTTCTTAAATTATTACTTACATAAGATGGACGTTTCTTACATTAGATAGGATTCGTTTTCACCCTTCTGGTATAGCCCATTCGCAATCATAGTGTCATGAAATGACATGACCAGCCTAAGCGGGAGGCCAAGATACGCTGGTCGCAATACTTAGATACAACGCGTCCAGCGTAACTTGGCCTCCCGATTAAGCTGGTCATGACACTATGATTTTGAATGGACTGGCGCCCTTAAAAGTCTTTGTATTGGAAACCAAGTTACAAAAATCCTTCATTTAAACAATTTTACAATCCAACCAACGAATTTTGCATAAAATTTTCTACAAATGGGTATTCTAAATAAATAAACCGGGGTTTAGAATTTTGTCGTGTAATAAAATGAAACTTAAGCCTCCGCCTGGTTTATGGTTGAACATAAAACAAAACCCTTTATTCATTGTTACTTGATAGGCAGGGATACCGTGTGATGCCGGCTTAGAATAGCATCACCCCATATTTTCCCGTGGGTGTCGTAAGGAGCGACTAAAGGATTTAAGAGTTGATCACGTATATTGCCATTTTAGGCGACGACAGGCTGACAACCTATCGCTATGGTGATACATAGCCTTCTGAATGACTCCCAAACTTTTGTCAGACGTGTTGTAAATGGCCGTTTTTTACAGCCGTTTACGCTTTGACTACTCCGCAGTGGATGTAGGCGTGATATACGTATGTAGAGAAATGCAAATCTTGTGAGATCCCATCGAATCTGTGATCCAGTCGGGGTCGTATTTTACGGATGCTGGTAGTAAAACGTCACCTATCAGTAACTGAATAAAGATGGAAGATAACGATGTCATAGGGGTGAGAAACTGTACACGTACATACATTAATACATATCCCGCTTATACCCCTTGCGGGGTAGGCAGACCGCAAATGGCTGTAAAAAATGGTCATATACACTACGTCTGACAAAAGTTTGAAAGGCTTCAGAACGCTGTGTACGCACCATAGTGACAGGTTGTCAGCTTATCGCCTTAAATTGCAAGACACATCAGCTATTAAATTCTAATAGTCGCTTCTTACGATACCCCACGGGAAAGATATGGAGTGATGCTATTCTAAGCCGGCACCACACGCCAATATAAGCCAGCACCACACACGGCATGCAATAACAAAATCTCATGGAAAACTACTTTCAGAATAAAAATCTTCCTGAACAAAATGAAATAGATATTATTTAGAAGCAAATCTGAGAAAATATGAAAGAAAATCCAACAAAATTACATCAGAGAGAAGTCTGTAGCATATTGCTACGACTCGTAGAGCCCGCTACGTGACTCGTAGCTGCATCGTAGCATTTATGAGTTTTTTACCCGACTGCCTCAGAAAGAAGGTTATGTTTTTCGAGAGTATGTATGTATGTACGTACGTGGACAAGAAAATTATTTTTCAGGGGCTACAGCCCTATCGGATGGTTGGATTTCGACATATGAGGTGTCGTTAGTTTCGTCTCAGCAGCGCGAGTGACACTGGCTATATTAAAAATTCGTAAATTCATGATGGCGGATTTTATCGCAAAATACAACTTTGTAATTACCGCTTATTGATTAAATAGGTCCGTGGAGTTATACCGGGAGTAACGGAAAGGGTATAACAAGCCGAAAGGAGGTCAATGTACTCATGAAACTGAACAACTTTCCCCATGGAACATGGGCCGAAATATGAAAAAAAAAATTGGGCCTCCCATACAATATCGCCGATCATCTAATTGATTTACTATGGGAGGTCAAATTTTTTTTTTCATATTTCGACCCATGTTCCATGGGGAAGGTTGTTCAGTTTCATGAGTACCTTGACCTCCTTTCGGCTTGTTATACCCTTTCCGTTACTCCCGGTATAAACACAGTGGATTATAAGTAGCACACCATTTTATTCTCTTGTTGATAAAGTGACAACGTCTCATTTACATGCGACAGATTAGGTTTGCTATGGTAGTCAGCCAGCGCTAATACATGCAACCTCCAACACGCCCCCTTAATCTGTGGCATGTGTACACACCTTAAAACACATGTGCATGCACCTTTACAATATTCAGTGTGCATACACCCTAATAGTTTATGTTTAGTTTCGTATCAAATGGGCGCGCGGTGCGATTTGCGTCTCGAGCCATTTCTTTTTGAGCAGACGGCGCTGGCAACACTGTTCGTCTTTGTCACGTCCTCTGCCGTACGCTCGCATCGTTGATGCGAATTTTAATTATAAATGGTGTAATTTAGTGTGCTTTCGGTTTTCTCGTGTGGTTTTTCCCTGTTCGGTGGGGAAGTGAACCAAGTGGATTTGGTTCCGGCGCTTTGATTGAGAACCACGCGGCCGCCGGCAACATAACCTCACTTTGGGTTCGCTCGCGTCGCGCGCGGCTGCCGATAGCTATATATTTTTGATTGAGGGCCAACGGGGCTGATTTCTCAGAAATCTTTTAGTTTTGCGTTTTGTACAGCAAACTCTTTGCTGTCGCAACCAGTAGTGTGCGGGAGAAATCTTTGTTATGTGTGTGTTAAAAACATTATTTGATGTCGAACTGTGAACTAGTGAATAATAGAGTGACAAACTAAGGTGAAACCAAAATTGTTGAAGGGACGGAGTGCCACACGAGCTGGTGTCCGGGTGCAGTAAGTCTAGTATCTAAATCCCAATCCAAATGTCTTCCTCAAAACCTGATACCTTTTTTCCTGTCAAAAGCTAGACTTACAAGGAAACGGCGGCGTCATAATTCGCACGGTAAGCAATTCGCTGCTAGGTCCTGTATAAGTAGACTTTGGAAACAAGAATTTCTCGGCCGGAAACTTTCCGGAACAAAAATTCTCTCATTAAATTTATTTTATTTAGCTATAGTAAAGAGCACTACGAATCGTAGTCAAATGTTGTTCCGAGGCTGATCGACCATTTAGTTTTAGATTTTAAGATAACTTTAACTTGCTTCCACTGCGCTAAGATCAGCTTCGGAATCAAACATTTTTTGGTAGCAGAGCGTGGTTCCTTTATTGCAACATAGTTAGCCGTAATTTAGTATTAAGCGTGTTTTTTATATTACCCACATATTTTATTAATTTTGGAAAATATTGTTTCGGTTTTTTTTTTGTGACTGTATTGTTTGCCTAGTGAACGGTACCTTTCGGTAAGGTCTAGGCCAGTCAACTAACATTTATTTTGTGGTATTTGTTTATTGGTTTTTCGCTTTTATTAAGTCGAGTGTGTAAAAGTTGGTACCATGGCTCCCTCGATCGCCAGGTATAAGGCTGCTATAAAGACAGAATTAAGGTGGTTTACTACCACAGCGGCAATGATCGGCCGCGAGGACCGGGAGGACGCGCTCTTGAAAAGTGCACTACAGGCAGATGAACGGGTTCGGGTTGTGTCGCAACACCTCACAGAGTGCCTCATGCTCCTTGAGGAAGCTCCTAACCCTGAAGATAAGGAGCTGGTCGAGGGCGATGTAAGCCAGTGCTTGGAGCTGGCACAGGACATTGAGCAGGCAGCTGCGGACATATCTAGGCGACGTGACGGAAAGGAAAAGCCATTCCGTGGTAAAGTGGGACAAGGATTACAGGTGCCTCTTCCGCCTGTTACGGTACCAGTCTTTGCAGGCGATTACGCCGACTGGCCGGCGTTTGAGGACCTGTGTAGCTGATGTCCAGGCTACATGGAGAGCCTCATGAATTGCTGACGCATTTGGCTGTCTCGGATAGCAATTATGAGGTGGCGTGGAAGATCCTTACCGACCGGTATCGGAACAAGCGCCTGATTGTAGACAGGCTGTTAGACCAGTGGCTGTCAATACCAACCATAACGCGAGGTACGGACCTCCGCGAGAAAATCTTCCACCCAGTCAGCGTCGCGGTCAGCGCACTGGAGCGACAGGGTTTGCCAGTGGCGGGCTACGGTTATATCTTGGTCCACACAGTGCTTCGCCGCCTGCCGAGCGAAATGGTCGCTCGATTCGAGCAGCTCCATGGGGGCAAGTCCTCGGACCACCTCCCGACCTACGAGGATCTGAAGTCGTTCCTCGAGGCCGAAAGCAGGCGAGTGGACGTCCAGGCTGGTGAAGCCCCACGCAAGAAACCTCTGCCCTCGCCACCCGGAACGGCCGGGTGCACCGGCGCGAGGAGGCAACAGTAGGCAACCCAGGCGGTACAACACTGCATTGGAATCAGGGTGTGCCTACTGCAGGGAGACAGGCCACGGGGTGACAGCGTGTCAGGAGTTTGCTGCGCAGCGGATTCAGAGGAGACGGGGTGTGGCACAGCAGAGGCGTTGGTGTTTTCGGTGCCTGGGGCCGCATCAGGTGCGAGAGTGCCCTTCAAGCACCAACTGTAGGTACTGCCAGGGTGCACACCATCCGCTGCTTTGCATGAATCGCTCCGGAGACGCCGGGGGCAGCGCTGGATCGGATCAGCGAAGGGAGCCTGCCCACCAAGGGAGGGAGCAACGCTCCCCACCCCCTCCAAGGAGGAGCCCACCTCCGCATCGGTCACAGGGACAGGCAGGGGGACGTCAACAGACGGAGCCCACTTACCCAAGGACGTGGGGACGATCCCCAGCACGGCAGCAGGTGCCGGATTGGGGAAGAACGACACAGGGACATGGTCAAGGACACCCATCCCAGGTACGGGATCCAACGGGCGGGTGTCAGGAGAGCACTAGGCAGCCACCAGGGTACATGCAGTATTCTGCGGGCTTGAGCCACCTGGTTGGGTCTCAAGACCCACGCATGCCTCCGCCTATGCCTGAGTACCCGCGGCTACAGGCGCAACCTCGGTACGGACGTTTGCCGTCGGGGTACTATAGAACTCCAGCCATGGCCTTTATGGGCAGACCTCCCTACCAGCAGGAGTGGGACCCATACACAGGTTTGGGTAGCGAGGGGATACCCCCGCGGGACGCGGCCTCACCGCGTTTAGATTCCCGCTAGGTTATCGCCGCCTACTCATCAGCTTCGGCTCCCGTCCACTCACGGTACTTTTGCCAACGGCGAAGATGTGGGTGTGGGGATACGGTGGCCGGACCATTCAAGTAAGTGCCCTACTGGATACAGGGCTCAGGGATGTATTGTATCGAGTAAGCTGGTGAGTAGGCTAGGCCTAAATGTACAGCCAAGTGCGGATGAAGCTGTAGGCATCGGGGCCTAAATGTGCCTGACATTCGGGGTCAGACGAACTTTGAGTTCGCATTAGGTAGCACATGTACAGGGTCAGCTATCAAGTCTCAGCCGTGGTGCTGGATGAAGTGGTTGGGAAACTCCCTCAGGTTAGGTTACCACCAACGGTAAGAAGGTTAACCACAGGGTTGGAGTTAGCTGATCCTGATTTTGATACTCCTGGTACGGTGGACGTACTTCTCGGGTCAGACGTCCTCGGGAGATTATGGTGCGGTAGGAAGAAGGTACTCCAGGAAGCTGGTTTGGTGGCCGTAGATACCACAGGGGTATGTTGTTTTCGGCCCAGTTTGGAGACCTCAGGACCTACCAGAAGGGGATACGGTCCTCTATGGTAGTGTGCTGTCAGAGGTGCTGCAGAGGTTTTGGGAGTCTGAAGAGCCGCCCACGGCGGACAGACGGAAGCCAGAGGATGACGAGTGCGAGTTGTTCTATCAATACAACACTGCGAGATGCCCGTCAGGCAGATTCGTGAACAGGCTACCTTTTCTCCCAAACCGCCCCGCTTTAGGTAGTTCGCGACAGCTCGCGGAACGGAGACTACTCGGAATGGAGCGGAAGATGAGGCGAGACCCAGCACTTCGGCAGAAGTATATAGAATTCATGCGGGAATATATTCAATTGGGCCACATGTCGGTGTCCAGCCTGAATTGGAGGTGTGTCGAGCATTATTACATTCCACACCTGGCTGTCTTGAAGTCACCTGAGGCGAAAATACGGGTGGTGTTTGACGGTTCTGCTCCTACCTCGAATGGTGTGTCTGTGAACCAATGTTTGCACGCGGGTCCTAAATTGAACCGGGACATTGTGGACATTCTCACAGACTTTCGTTTGCACCAGGTAGCGTTCGTCGCAGACGTCAAAATGATGTTTCGCCAAACCATGATACATCCGGATGACCGTCGGTATCAGCTGATTTTGTGGCGTGAGAGCCCAGATGAGCCGATGGTCACATACGAACTTAACACGGTGACGTATGGACTTAAGCCAAGTCCGTATTTGGCAGTACGTACGCTGCGAGAGTTGGCCGCACAGGAAAGGGTAAGATACCCTCGAGCCGCAGCAGTACTGGATCGCGACGTCTACGTGGACGATATCTGCACGGGTGCTGATAGCGTGGAGCAGGCGCTAATTCTACGAGACGAGCTGATCGCGATCATGGGTTCAGGAGGTTACGAGTTGCGGAAATGGTTGTCCAGTTGCCCAGAGCTCCTGGCTGGTTTGCCAGGCGAGTTCCATCAGGACCCGCACCTCTTTGAGAACCCGGACAATCCAAATACGTTGGGCATCCTCGGGGTGCAATATAGGCCAACGCATGACGTATTCACGTACAAGATCGAGCCCGACCTTTTGGAGAAAACTTGGACTAAGCGGTCGGTACTGTCGACAATCGCTAGAACGTTCGATCCTAACGGATGGATCGCCCCGGTTACGTTCATGGCGAAGTGCTTTTTACAAAGGTTGTGGCTAGCCAACTTAGGATGGGACGACCAACTCTCCGGAGAGTTGTTGAAGGATTGGCTCAAGTTTGTGACCACCCTACCAGGGATCGTGCACATCGCGATACCCCTGTACTGTGGTGACACATCACTCCCTACTAATTAGGTATACTATAGTTATGTATAAGCTTGATACGCGAGTCAGTCGCCAATATACGTCTGAACTCCACACACGTGTTTCTCTTGTGCTCCTCCCCTAACAGCCAACATCGCATGGCGACCCTGCCAGCGCTGCCTTTTGGCAGTGCTGAGCTGTGGTTTCTGATGTGGTTGGTTGTTTAGGGGAGTAGAAGTGTTTATGGACAGTTTTAATTGGTTTTGAAACGATAAGAAGAAAAATTTACGGACTAAAAATGTCGCCAGTGATCGAGTGCTGCATAAACAGTAGTGTCAAGTTACGTGTCATGCAACGTGACTTGTGATGTGAACATGATGTGAACTATCTACTAACTATGGGAACTATATAAACAGTTAGCTACATTTTATATAATCTTCGTGAAAACGAACTTTAATAAATAATTCGCCGAGAAATACACTTCCTCAATTTTCTTATACTTATGTTATGACATGGGATCATCTGTATGAATACGACGTGTACCTAAACGACTTACCAATCTGTTTTTTATAAAGAGAAGATAAAAACCAAAGACCAAATGGAACTGAAGTAATAATGGAAATTCGAAATAGAGATATGGTGCCATACGCGCAGGAGCAGCCGCAGAAGTAATAAAAAATAAATGTCAGATGTGATGGTTTGGAAAAAGAGTTGCAGGGTGCAGAAAGAGAGTTGGTGTCAGATGTCGAAGGAGAAAATGTGATGAGCAGTGTAAGCTGGCCGCCGGGAGGTTGTTGGAGTCGGATGTTGATGCAGAAAGTAGATGAGCAGTGTGAGCAGGGCGCCGGCTGGTTGAACGAGACGGAAGTGGATGCGGCAGGCTGAAGAAATTGGTTGTCCTATTTACAGCACATGGACAGGCAAGGCAGTGAATGTTATGGAATAGCAATCGTCAGTGATATCGTCATGGTGAAAAACCAGTGTCCGACCGTAAGTGTTTATTATTGTTATCTTTCATTATTTATCACTTGAGTGCACAGATGACCCACACGCTACAGGACATTTATACGCTGCCGACTTTGAAGGAGCCGTTAATCTAATTTTAAATTTTAATGTTTTTCAATAACACCAATTTTCGTTTCTCTTATAAGCACACTTCAAAAAAAAACCTTACACTTTTAATTAAATATTTTAAAATTATAAAAAAAAATTATGTAGTTGGTATTATTGAAAAGAAAATACAATATTTACAATTTATAATATTATGATTTATGTATGATAAAGATTTTTGACAGCATTGATGTTTTAACATATTAAAATGATGAGAAAAATTAAGAATGATGGGAAATAGTAAAATGGCACAGATTTAATGATGATAGTTAATGAGACACTAACATTAAATAATATTATGTAAAGAAAATTATGATCATGTTGTCTCAATTCGTGTAAATGTGAAATATTTACCAAAGTGAAACTTAAATAATTTTGTGTTGGTATTATCATATAAAAATGGCACAACTTATATTGCATACATTTCTAAAAGTTCTATAGTCCCCATAGCTAGTTGTAGTATTATGCAGTTACTTAAATGAACTTGGCGTATGGTTTAAATAGGTTTATTTTTTCGTTTAGGTATATTCATTCCAAGGCGTTAGTTTATAAAAAATATTAGAAATTTATAGAACTAACTAAATTAAATTTAGAGTTTACTGTCATAATTTCATAGACTCCTCAAACTTTAATAAAATAAATTTAGGTATTATTTTCTAACATTTTTGACAGATTTTGTATGCAGAATATATTGTTAAAAGAATTCATCTAAGTAGATTTTGTTTAATGCTGATTTTGTGGATTAAATCAAAAGATAGTTAAGTGTTGACACCAGTGGTTGTCATAGGTATATTGCAATATTTTTTAAATATTTAATATTATCAAAATAAGTAAGTCAAAGGTAAGTAAGTAACTTGGCAACTTGGTAGCTCAGTAAGAAAATAGTTAGAATCCACAGAAAGTATAATTTGTTTAAAGTTCATCATAATACGGTGCAGAAACATTCCATAAAAGGCCGCTGATGTTCCATTTACCCCGCAAGCGAAATAGGATGATTGAAGTGAAGAATGAGTCACCCATCTTTACGTTCGTCTCACAGTAAGTAGGTATGATTCTTTTATTTTAGTACGCTGCCATATATAATATTTAGTTATTATTTAATTTGATATAAAAATCCAGTAAATATATTTCAATATAGGTATAAAGTTTTGTTAAACATATTTTAGGGGTATATGAATTTTTATTTTAGAAGCCCCACTAGGCTCATGTTTCTTTTTAAACTACAAGGTTTTATTGACACTATCGTTTTAGTTTTACTTATTTAATTTAAAATATCTAATAACAAAATTTCTGCATAATAAAATTTAGAACATTATACACATTTTACAAGGTCGTCACAAAGTATTTTTTTTCCTTTACAAAATTTACAGCTGTACATAATGGATTTAAGGTGCCATTATTTCTTCATTATTTTACACGTGTTCGTAATCTAGAACATTGAGATAGTTGAAACCTATAATACCTAGAATCAGAGTTCAATGTACCTACCTAGCGAACCAAATCTAGAAGAGTTTAGCATTACATCGACTTAAGTTTATGAAACAGATAGGTACGCATAATAACCAAGCATAGAAACATTTTCTACATATTCAATTATGTCATATCATGAGTTACTTACCTACTTGCTACTTATAATATGCGATGTTACATTTAGTTACCAAGAAATCAGAGCCGTTGTCGTTTATGTCACCGTTTTGCTGACTTGAGAGGTGAATTAATATACGCGAGCAATGCAACGAGGTCAATTGCATTTTGTGTTACTTACTTAAATTATTTGATTTCCAAGTACATATACTTACTTGAATGTACTTTTATAAAATTTTATACGGATAAACATTGTAGCACAGACTATAAACAAATCGGATCAGACTACACGTATTGTGTTATCTTCATGGATGAATATTGAAGGTGTAGAAGAAGAAAGGCGTATTAGTAGTTGCGTATGAAAAATCATTTTGGCTAATATGGCGTTAAGTCAATTTGGGACGTCAACTTACTGATATTGCAGCCAGAAAGTCCTACTAAGTGCAGAATAAAGAAGGTCAATGATAGAAAGTATTGCATATTACTTTTCTAGGAAAATAATAGTAGGTAGTTGGGAAATCTTTGGTTAATAAAGTATCATTATACGATTGGCCTGTACAACCAAGAGCTGGTATTTTATTATCTAAACGATTTTATCGGTAGAGTATATTAGTTTGAAATGGTATGTAATGAAAAGTAAGCATTTTATATGCATATAATGACAAGCCCATTAGTTACGATGTAGCAATAGGGTTAGGCACGTATAAGGTTCAGATCCTTCATTTTGATCATGGCCGGATCGAGTTATCCCCCGTGAAAAACGTTGGAGACACGAGGTGTCTTAAAGATGACCTTATATTAAAATGAAGTTCAAAGGAACTCATTAAAGGCTAATATGCCTATTATATTATTAAAATGTCCGGACAGGTCGGTAGAAAAGTGCCGCAAATAAATATAATAATTAATTTGCTACCGATTTACTTTTAAAGGCTGCGCAGCCCATATACGAAATAAATGAATAATGTTATAAATAAATATGAGGAAACATATTATGAAAGTTAAGGAGTGACAAATAAATGACGTATAAGAATATGTCGGCGACCGACGTCACATCGGACTTTTGTACATAGTTAAAATTATGATGATTAATACAGCCATTTGGCATTCATGTAAATAATAAAACAAGTACTATAGGATAAGTTTTTATGTTTCCGTATTTCCTTAGTTTAAGTCTTTTATTTACCCATTTTTCCCTATTTTTTATGTAAAACCAAATCATTCAATAAAGTTTCATGTTGGTTCTTATCATCTAAGTAAACTATGTAAAATAATAAAGGCTAAACGCCCAAAATACCATGTAAGATAAATAGGCAAAAATCTTATTGTAACAAAATTTGGTATCTTTTCGCTTTTTGACTAAGCTCAATTAGTAGGGTACGCAGCGAGGAAGTATCCGCTGCCGCTGATAGGCGCATTTTGTTAAGTAGGCGTTGTTAATATTTCTAGTATGTAGATTGCATGTCATCTTGTTGTGCTATTACACGTATTCATGTGATATCGTTAGATTGGCCTTATGCCTTAGTATAATACCTGTAAATTGCATAGTTTTCGTACTGTTGGTTTAAGAACTATTCATGCTCAGACTTTATGCTTGTAAATCTAGATTTTCTGTAAGACCTAAGCCCTCTGCCTATAGATTCTGTAGTATTTCATGGCCATAGCTAAGATATAGGTAGCCTTACCTCCAAGTTTTATACCTAAGTTCGTTTTCGCTCCATATCTCCGTCATTTCTTATTAGATTTCGCTGAAACTTGGAATAAACACTCAGATACAATAGTTCTAGACATTTTCAACGTAATTTGCTACCTACAATGTAAAGCGAAGGTTTTATGGCCACTTTTCTGTTCAGGATTTTGCATTATATAAATACCTAGATATCTCGATAAGTACTCATCCGATTGGCTTCAAACTTGTTTAAACCTAACTTTTTACCTAGACTTAGACATATCTAGCTTATCAAAACTTAGATTTAGTCAGAAATTAGACCTCTCATTTTCGGTTTGAAATTACGTAAAGCAAAATTGTAAATTTCATTTCATTTTCTCGGTATTTCAATGTATGAAGGTTGTGTTTCTTACATTATTATGCAATTCTTATTAGAATCTTATCAGAATCTTATTAGAAAATCATTTTCTTATTGGAAATCTGTAAAATGTGTAGTAGCAAAACAAATAAAGATTCAAGTTAGAAAGCGCTCGCAACACCCCCGCACCTCACCGCGGTACCCCCGCGTAACGCCCCTCTCACCCCTAGCCCCGCGAAATGGGCGTTTTAGTATAAATATGGCCGCGATTGGCCTACAAAATCAGGGATCGGCTGGTTGGTTGTAGTGTACGCACGCAAGCAGGTAGAATTCACATACGGGTGAGCGCAACTTTTGGTTTCTTCGTCTACCCACAGTAGCACATTGCTGTGGGTGGCCGACTAAATTGTTTTCTATTGTTTCTTTTCTTATTTACTTTTCCTTGTATTTTCTTACTGTGTTTCCCCCCTGTGTTTTCCGTGGCACAGACCACACCCCTCTTCTGATTTCCCTGTGTTTTTGGCCGGTGACGGCTGCGCCCTCGAGCCGCGGCGGGTGGCTGCTCTCAGTCGGAGGACCAAGCGGGACCCACACTTGGCAATCGTACCGCCGGGCGTGGTTCCCGCTAGGGGAACCGTCGGGAGCGTGTCGCCCTCCTCGGTTTTTATATCGTGGGGCGCAACCGCCAATAGCTGGCTTCTTCGCCTTCGGGCAGGGGATGCCGGGAGTAACTCCCCGGTGTCCCCAGGTCTGTTTCCTGCGGCGTGGTAGGGGTTCCGACCCCACCGCCGCAGAAAACGTCATCTAGGGGGTGGAGAATGGCTCCCCCCCTCACCATAAAGGCTAAAGACAGGCGCCAGGCGGCGTTGCAGCGGTCCAGGGTGTGGCACAGGAACGTCGCGTCCGACGTCCTGCGCAACATCGACGCCGCTACGCAGGGTGGAATTTCCTCCCCAACCCGTCTGGCCCCTAGAACCCCTACTGGATATGACACCCCAGGGACTTCCGCGGCCTCTGCCCCGTGGGAGTCCCCACTATTCCCAACTGCCCCGACTCCTTCGCGAGCCTCTACCCCCTTCTCGTTCGAGGGGGGTCAGGGGTACTACGCGGACATTGACGGCGACTTAAATGACTCAACCCCGTCGAGGTCGAGCGTGAACACACCTCCCCCGACGGAACCCCAACACCTCCAGCCTGGGCTATCCATGCCCAGCCTGGACGGCGACGACGACTTCTCGTCTCTCCAGGAGTGGATTAGAGCGAGAGGGCTATCGCTCCCGCAAGAGCGAATTGCCCAAGCGGCATCCGCCCTCTTCTCCACTCCTGGCCCCACTTCTACGGCACGCGTGCCAAAGAAGCTTTTCCCGGGTGACCCGCGCGCTCATCGCCAGGCACCCGACGACCGAAGCCCGCCCCCACCGGCGAAGATGGTAGCCGCACCGTCCCCCCAGTCGTCGCCACGACCAGGGGACACTACCTTGCGGCCGTGCACACCGCCGGTGCGTGGCCTGACGCCCCCTTCTACCGGGTGGCCCGGAGCAGGGACGCCCCGCGCCCCCCTCCTGCCCACCCCCCCACTACCGAATCAGAGCCAGGCGCCTGTGGAGGCGATGGAGACGCAGCCCTCGTTCGCGGCTGCGCTATCCGGCGGCAACCCGCCCCCTCCCACAGCGCCCGCTCCACCACTGCGGCAGGAAGCCATTCCCCTGTCGCCGACACGGACGAACGGCCGGGCCGAGCCCGCAAAGCAGCCCGCTCCGCCCCAGCCCAGGAAGGAGAGATACCCCCCTCTAGTGGTGGAGGTACTCCCGGACTGGACCCGGCATTTCCGCGCCCTCCGGGAGAAGCTCGGACACCCTCCAAACGCCCGACCATACGGGCGGGGGGTACGCTTCATTCCGAAGTCGGGGGAGGAGTACAGGACCATCCAGTCCTATCTGATGGCCCTGGAGAAGGAGACCAACGTGTCGTGGTTCTCCTACTCCCTCCCAGCGGAGCGCAGCCTCAAGGTTGCCATCCGAGGGCTGCCAGTCGACACCGACGCAGCCCTCATTGAGGCTGAATTGCGCGAGCTGGGGTACACCCCCGAGTACGTGCGCCCCATCCAGGGGCGTGGCGGACGACCAGGGTGTATTTACTTTGCCCAGCTCGAGCGCAATGCTGCAACGGTCCCGGGCATCTATTCAGTGACTGAGCTCCTGAATATGCGCGGGATCAAGATAGAGGCCTGGCGGGGCAAGAAGGGACCGGCGCAATGTCACCGGTGCCAGCTGTTCCGCCACTCCTCGCATAAGTGCCACCGCAAGCTTGCGTGTGTGCGTTGCGGGGAGGAGCACCCGGCCAAGGACTGTCCTAGGCCGAGGGAAGAACCGGCGACTTGCGCCAACTGCGGAGGGCCACATCCCGCGAACCATGTGGCCTGCCCGGTCTTCGTCCGCGAAGCGCGGAACAAGAAGGCCGGAACCGCAGCCCGAACCTCCTCCGGAAAGGTTAACGTGGCTGAAGTCCCCGTTGGCCCTAAAGGTGAGGCCAACGCAAAGGGGTCGCTCATGGCCAAGGCCAACGACCCCAAGAGCGGCCCCAAGGGTAAAAAGAAGCCCAGGAGGAGGCGCAAGGGAAAGGGAACTGAAGGTCCCCCCTTGCCCCAATTCCCGCCCCAGCAGCAGCAGGAGCCAGCGCCCAAGGCTGCTCCTTCACAGCCCAAACACACCTCCGCCCGACCCCCCGCCCCAATCCAGGGGAAGGGGACGTCGGAAGTTGAGGATGCCTTCAAAGCCGGCCAAAAGGCGGCAAGGAAGGTAGCCCTTGAGGTGCTGGGTAAGATCATAGAGGCACTGGAAGCGGACCAAGATCCGCTACCAGTGCTTCTGGAAGGGATGGGCAAGATTCTCAAAGCCTAGCAATGCTTGGGTCTTTGAGAATCGTTCACTGGAACGCCGAAGGCCTATCTAAGGTAAAGATAGGCCTTCTTCGTGCCCTCCTGAAGGAGCAGAACATTGATGTCGCGCTACTTTCAGAAACGCATCTGAAAGGCGCAGACCGACTGAAGATTCCCAACTTCTTCGTGTACCGGCGGGACGAGCTCAGCGACTCAGGTCGCGCCTTTCGAGGCCTAGCCGTCCTGGTAAGAAGAAGATTGGTGCATCAGCAGCTGCCACCCTTCTCCCATGCTGACCTTCAGTCGGTCTACGCACTGGGAGTGGAGATAGCTCTCGGTGACGTCCCAACTCGTGTGTTTGCAGTTTACAAGCCCCCGGGGGTGCGTCTGGTCATGGCGGATGTCCAGAAGATTCTGGGCTCTCCAGGGCCGACGATAGCCGCCGGGGATTGGAACTGTAAACACGTGAGTTGGAACTCCATGCGGACTTGTCCGGATGGCAGACGTCTCTTCGATGACGCTGACTCCAGCGGGTATGTGGTTCTGGGGCCGGAGACCCCGACCCACTACCCGCACGACCGAACGAAACTCCCGGATGTCATAGACCTCGCGGTGGTTAAGGGGCTCCGGCCCGATCCCACCGTCGAGACACTAGACTTTCATTCTGGCTCAGACCATCTACCTGTCCTGCTGGTCCTCTCAGACCAGCCAACAAGGACCAGGCTGCTGCCGCCGAGGCGGAAGATAGACTGGGAAAAATTCGCCCGGTTCATGGTCGAGAATACTCCCATGAGACCAGTCTCAACTCCATCGGATGTCGATGAGCTGGCTAGCGAGTTTAGTTCCGCGGTCCAGCGAGCTAAGCAGAGCGCCGCGATGGATGCCCCGAGGGGGGCCGCTCCTCCCTTGCCGCGGCGCATAGCTGAGATGCTCGCTGAGAAGCGTAAACTGCGAAAGCAGTTCAACTTTACTCGCTGCCCCACCATGAAGTCCCGGCTGAATGCGCTTGCCGAGAAGATCTCGGCAGCGCTGGACGCCGTTTCCGCCGACTCTTGGCAACAGACCATTGATACAGCCGGCGAAGATTGGACCGGCATCCATAGACTGTGTCGCCGGCTCTCCGGAAAGGCGACGCCAGTGAGACCTCTCCTCGGCAGGGACGGGAACCCCCGCTCCAAAGCCGAGGATCGAGCTGAAATCTTCGCTGAGTGCCTGGAGGGCCAGTTCCGGCCGAACCCAGGTTCCGACCACGACGAAGAAGAAGTTTCGCGAAGTCTAGCGGGCTACTTCGCTCAGCCGATTCCTCCTGATGAGGACCCCATCGTCTTTACACCCGGCCAGGTACTCCGGGCGTTAAGACGAACCCCCCTCCGGAAGGCTCCCGGCCCTGATGCCATTACGAATGAAATGCTGCGTCATCTTCCCCAGCGTTCAATCGCAACGGTGACGCGCATTTATAATGGCATCATGCGGACGGGGCACTTCCCGGATGAGTGGAAGCTTGGGCGAGTGATCATGCTCCCAAGCCCGGGAAGAATACCCTGAAGCCTGAGAGCTATCGGCCAATCACCTTGCTACCTACCATCAGCAAGGTGTTTGAGAAGCTTCTTCTGCGTCACATGATACCCCACATCATGCCACGCGAAGAGCAATTCGGCTTCGAGCCGAGCATTCCACAACCCTTCAACTGTCGAGAGTACTGCACGATATGACGGCGGCCCTCAATAAGAGGGAGACTACCGTAGCAGTATTTCTGGACATGGAGAAGGCGTTTGACCGCGTTTGGCACCCGGGCTTGGTGTATAAGCTGTCCACATCTACGACTCCTCGTCGAGTCGTTAAGATTGTGGCCACCTTCCTCGAGAATAGGCGCTTCCAGGTGGCAGTGGAAGACGCCCTCTCCCAAGTCCGAAGGATCGCTGCTGGAGTCCCCCAGGGTAGCTGTCTGTCTCCAGTTTGCTACGCCAGGTACACGGATGACATCCCGGTTGAGGGCGGCACTAAGCTGGCGCTCTATGCCGATGACGCTGCATTTTTCTCCGTGTCCCTCAACTCGAGGCACGCGGCCAGGAAAATGCAGATAGCCTTAGACGCCCTCCCAGCCTGGCTGGCGAAGTGGAGATTGACAGTGAACGTGGGTAAGACTCAGGCGATCATTGTGGGGCGTGGTCGAAGAGATCCCCCGAAACTGAAGCTCCATGGAGAGGAGATCGGGTGGTCCGCAAAGGCTAAATACCTGGGCGTGACCATAGACCGTAACCTTTCCATGGCCAAGCACGTGAAGAGTGTGATCGGGCAAACAGGGGCTGCCACTGCTTTGCTCCGACCCATTCTTCGCTCGAGGCTCCGTTGCGCATGAGGCTCGGCGTGTACAAAGGGTACATCAGGAGTCGCCTGACGTACGCCGCACCGGCATGGTACGCGTTGGTCTCGAGACCAACCGCCAAAGACTGCGGGCCCAGCAGTCCAAGGCGTTGCGTATCATAGCCGACGCGCCGAGGTTCGTCCGCAACGAAGTCATTCGGAGGGACCTAAAGTCGAGACCTTGGATGAGTTCGTCTCCAAGCTCTCGACCAGGATGTTCGCGCGCGCAGACAGGTCAGACTTCGGACACATCCGAGGCCTGGCCCCGTACCACGCGCGCCCTCCCGACTGGAAACCGTATCCCCGCGAGCTCGCTGTGGTGGAGGAGCTCGCGGAGGGTACTGACACACCGGACTGACCTTGGCCGCCGGCTGGTAGCGCGCTGTCATGCTGATAGCGCGTACCAGTCGGCGGCCCCCACAGGATTGACCTCACTGACTAAGTGACACTACCTGACTGTGACAAGCCGGCTGATGCGGGCCCGAAACTTTTCGGGTCAGGCTCGCCGGCTCCCCGGACGTTTCTTTCTTCTACCGCCAGCTGGAAGGCGCTCGCTGGGCCTCCCCGGGCACTGGGGTCCCACCCGGCGGGCGACTCGCTGGCGGTACTGCTGGTCCGTCTGCGGCCGGTTCTGTCCGGCCGCACTCGGGCCTTAATTTGACCCTTCGGGCCGTGGTGGAGTGTTCCCACACTTACCACGGCCCCCTACCCCATGACCCGCCCGTTTTAACGGGCGGCGACAGATTTTACGCCCAGTAGGCTTTGCCTAAATGGCGTCTCCCCGACGGCCTCACGGCCGTCGAGAAGACTATTACGCGCTACAAAATCAGTTCGCCACTGGAGTTCGCCACGAGATCCCGAAGAGGAAGCAAGTTGCTAGCGCTCGAAAACTAGTTCTACCTCAAGAAGTCTTTTTTCTTCACACTCCCCCTTCCCCCTGGAGCTGCGGTTCTACGACCTGGGTCGGAGTGCGCTGCGCCGTCGACTGGAACGTGACGTCGTCGGTGTGAGGCTGGGCTGGGCCGTAGATCGGCGGCCTTGAAGAAGAAAGCAAGGGCGATCAGGGGCTCTCCGCAGAAGCGGCTGAGGCTAGTTTCCCCCTGATCGCAGGGCAGGTGGTACCCACGGGTACAGTTCAGCTGCACTATCGGGGCTTCCCGTATCCCCGATACGAGGCGAGGCTCCCATAGTGTAGCATTGGTGGGGTCACTGCCTGGGGTGACTGCCATTCGTCACACGCATAAAGAATCCCCCTCCTCGGTACTGACCTGCTGGATAGGTACAGGGGGGGCGTTCTTTACAGAATAGTTTAAAATATTATCTACAGCTAAGAGCCGAGTTGAATTGAGTAAAGTTATTATGGAAAGTTTATACAATTTATTTTAGGATTGCTACAATTATATAATTGTTGACGGTGCGCAGCACAGGCAGTCGATCCGGCTCGAAGGACCAAACTTGTTGAGGACCTCAAATAAAACACCTCGGGTTTCTTCGATATGGACTGTATTTACACTGGTTGCACTACTTTACAAACTATTTAATACTAGGGATACTTCACTAGACTGGACTACTTTTCACTTCTACTTTTCACTTTTTCTTCACTGTACTGGATACCGAACTGAACTGTGGTCCCACCCAGGATGTACGTCAATATATACAAAATCAGCCAAATCTAGAATATTCTGCACTACCTACGCACATCCGGAGAGGGCGGAAGTTATTATATATTATATATCATAGCTATAAAAATCTAGAACTTTCTTATAAGCATCCAATCAGAATCCGTGATTTTTCGGGCAAAAATCTATGTATCTCTCTCGGTAGGTCTCTTTCTTATGACTAGCCAATCAGAATTAAGAAACATTGGGCAAAACTGGCAATACTGACAAAAAAAAACTTCTCGCTCAAAAGCTATCTAATATAGAACCATCAAAAAGTGATGACGGACCTAAAAGTTCTAGATCTTTCCCAATTTATCAGCCAATCAGGATTAAGGTCAAATTTACAACTAATACGAACGAACTCACACAATGAAATAGCCACGCCTCAAACTATCACAAATAAACAAATCACTCGTCTAAACGCTAACTAATTCAGAACTATTAAAAAGTAACGACTAATCTGACGAAAGAAATTAGATAATTATAACATAATTATATACATGAACAATGCCAACAATGCCTGTATCTAATGCCTAAACCTAATGCCTAAATGCCTAAACCTAATGCCTAAATGCCTAACCTAAGCCTATGTATTTTAGCCTATGTACAGTCTTCAAGGGTTCGCGCTCGCCGTCCGCAACATCCTCCCCCCGGCGAAGTCTCCGAAGCCATCTCGGACCGGTAGGGCGGCGAGCTTGCCTGCGAACTGGCCGCTGGATGTTCCAATGTGGTTTGGCGTTTAGGGCTTCAGGGTCGAGGACTTCATCGCGTGGGTGCGTCTTCTCCTCGTGGCGGAGCAGATTGGCGTCGACCACGATGTCCTCTTCTCCGACGTCGCTGGAGTTGTTTGTCGCCTTTCGGTGATTGGGATTTCATCGCGCGGGGCTTCCTCGTGGAGTGCCGTCCAGATGAGGCGTTGCCAAGCTCCCCCCTGGTTTATCGCTCCAGGTGCGATGATCTGCCATCTGGTCTTGAGCGCAGGCCGTCATTGCGCGTAGGTGGCTCGCTGGTCGGCGTCTTCTTTCTTGAATTCTTCCGTCGATCTCCCCCCGGTGCGGGCAAGCGGAGTTGTCGGTCTTCTCCCCCCGGTGCGGGCATGCGGAGTCTTCGGTCGTCTCCCCCCGTGTCGGTCAAGCGGAGCCTCTTGTGGGTCGCGTCGTCTCTTCCGTTCTTTCGATCTTGCTGTCCCGTCGGTATTCTTCGCCTTCTTCTACGCGAATTAGTGGGCTCGGCGACGCGATGAGTGGCGCTGTCGGGCAAGCGAAGCAGCCGTTGGCCTCGGCTGGCTCCCCCCGTCTTGCGCTGCGTCTTCAGGCGTAGGTCGGCGCTGTCGGGCACGCGGAGCTCGCGGTGTCGGTCTCGGCGGGCTCCCCCCGTGTTACGCCATGTCTTGCGGTGTGGTTTGGCGCCGTCGGGCAAGCGGAGCTGCTGGTGTTGGCTAGCTCCCCCCGTTTTGCACCGTATTCCGTTGTCGTCAGGGTTCTTCGATGACGTCTTGACCGGTGTGTCGTCCCTCGGTAGCTCCACGGCGGTGACTTCCAAGGCCTTGTGGGAGTAAGTCTTCACCTTGTCGTGGAGCTCGACGTCCTCGGCGGTCTTCATGTCGCTGCAGGATCGTAGGTGCAGGACCGTGTCCTCGTTGCTGGCGATGTGGGGTGGTACTTTGCCGTATAAAACCCAGCCCAGTCGGGTAAGTCCGGCGATTGGTTCCGACGGTTTTCCTTCCAGCAGTTGTTGATTGGCAATCAGGTGCCAGTTGTCCAGGCCGATAAGGATTTCTGGCACGGCATCACCAAAGCAGACTTCATCTTCATGCAGCTCCTTGAGGTGGTTAAAACGCAGACATTCCTTTCCAACAGTCTGATGGCCAGTTGAAACCTCGTTGATGGTGCGTGCACGAAGTTGGTGTTCATCGAGCATCTTCAACCCTCGGATGGTCACGGTGACATTTTTGCTGGCTGCTTGGTGTCGCATCGAGCCGATTCCACGGATGCGCAGGCCTTGCCTTGGCCCGTCAGCCTGCAGTCGTCGTGCCAGGTCTTTATTGATTAAGGTGAGCGTTGCGCCTTCGTCGAGTAGCGCGTGCGTCTCGACTTCAATGCCCGTTGGTCCCTTGACGATGACTTTGCAGATTTTCAGGAGCACCTTTTCCTTCACTCTAGTCGCAATCATGACGGTTTCATCTTGAGGTGCCGCGTCGTTCTGTCGTGCCGCGTCGTCTCGCGGCGGCGGCGTAGTCGGCCGGTCCCAGTGGAGCGACGGGTGGTGGTCTCGGTCGCAGCCATCCTTCCCGCATTGCCTCTTTCTACACGTGGACTGTCGATACTTCTCGTTGACACAGCTGAAGCAAATGCGCTCGTCCCTGACCCACTGCCATCGATCGTTGACATCCATGCGTCGGTACTTTTTGCATGACGGCACGTCGTGTGGTCCCCCGCAGCACAGGCATGTCGCTTCTTCTTCCTTTGCCTCGGTAGCGAAGACAGAGTTGCGTAGCGGCGGGACGCGCGGCGGCGGAGCGCGCAGTGTCTGTGTGTGCGGTGCCTGCTCCGTTCGTCGCGATGCAGTGCCGGTGTTTTTCAGGCTGTCGTAAGTGTGTCGAACGGCGCGGTCGGCTTCACGCATCAGGAACTCCGACAGGACTTCAATCTGCGGACGGTTGCGGTCGGCCTTCTCCTCGGCGTAGTCGCACCATCGGGTCTGTAGATGCGGGGTCAGCTTGGCGGTGACTTCGCGGGCCAGCTTCGGGTTGCGCAGGTAGCCTTGGTCGCCAAGCGTCGACAGTACGCACACGATGTTCTGCAGCTTGACGGCGAACAGGTTGAGATCGTGCGACGAATTGCCCAGGCGCGGCAGGTTGGTCAAGTCCTCCAAGGCTTTGTCGATGATGTACTCCGGCCGGCCGAATCGCTGCTCCAACGTCCGCATTATAATCTCTGGGTCGTTGGCCGTCGACATGAGGCAGTACACAGCTTCTCGGGCTTCTCCACGCAGGCTGTAGCGCAGTCGTGTCTCAGGCCGGGAGAACTTATACAGGATGGTGGAGTCGCGGTAGGCGGCCTTGAAGGGTAACCAGTCCTCTGGGTTGCCGTTGAATGTTGGTAGCTCCTGCGCTTGACGCGGCGGCGGGCGCACGGTGCTCAGCTTCACCATGACTTCGGCCAATTTATCTATGGCCCGCTCTCTTGATCGGTACGACGTTGGCGAGCGCGAGCGTCGTCGGTGGTCGCGGTCGTCATCGTCTCTGTCGCCGTCCCGACGGGGGTTTTCAGCGTCGCGCTGGCGGTCGTCATGACGCTCTTCATGTCTTCTGTCTTCCTGGCGCGGAGGTGGCGGCGGGTCACGGCGGCCATCTTCCTCGACGCGCGTTGGTTGGCGTCGCTCATCGCGCGGAGGTGGCGGCAGGACACGGCGGCCATCTTCCTCTACGCGCGGTGGCTGGCGGTGTTCATCGCGCGGAGGTGGCGGCAGGACGCGGCGGCCATCTTCCTCGACGCGCGTTGATGGGCGTTGCTCGGCACGCGGAGGTGGCAGCAGGACACGGCGGCCATCTTCCTCGACGCGTGCTGGCGTGCGTAGCTCGGCGCGCGGAGGCGGCGGCAGGGACCTGCGGCCGTCTTCCTCGACGCGCGCTGGCGGGTGTTGCTCGACGCGCGGAGGCAGCGTCACGGCGGCCATTTTCCTCGACGCGCGCTGGCGGATGTTGCTCGGTACGCGGAGGTGGCAGCAGGCCACGGCTGCCATCTTCCTCGACGCGCACTGGCTGACGATAAGATTCCTTGAGGTATCGTTGCATTGTCTCGTCGTACTGGAAGCTTCGCCTGCGATCGTCTTCAGCGGCGGCGGTTGCTGGCAGCGCGGCTGTCGGCTTCTGCGGGCGTGCATGCTCCGGTGTGCCGAGTATCGTTGAACGTTCGTTCAGCCACGCAATAAATTCCTCCTCCGCTAGCCTCGGATCTTCATGAAGGACTTGACTTGCCTCTTCTTCGTCAATCGCCTCCATTTCTTGACGCAGGCGAATGTTTTCCGCTTCCAACTCGTTGAGTCGCATTTTTTCCAGTATCCATCGGCGTTTGGCGCTCTCCGTAGAACGTGCGGAGCGCACAGATCCCTCGGGCGAACGGCTGGTGCGCGGCGCGAGGGCGCGGCTGTCGGCCGCGGTAGCTGGCGTTGTGACGGGCTCGCCTGTGGCCCGTAACATGCCGGCGCCAGCTTCACTCTGCGTGTCGTAGCCAGTCTCGTAGGCTCGTCCTGTCCTGGGTGTCCCTTCAGCCGCGGTGGTTGACGGTGATGCCGGCGTGTCGGCGAGCATCTTCCCCTGCCTTGTCAAAACCATCCTGATCGGCGGCTTCCCAGCGAAGAGCTTGAGTATCCCTTGCGGCTGCTTTTTCTGTAGCAACCGCTCCCCGAAAGTAGTGACCGAGGATCACTGCCCGGTGCGGCGTAGAACGGCGGCGGTGCGCGGGCTGTGGTGCTGTGGCAGCGGCGGCGTCGGCGGTGCAGCGGCGCGGTGGTAGCGGCGGCTGCGGTGCTGCGACGGTAGCGGCGGCTGCGGTGCTGCGGCGGCGGCGGCGTCGGTACAGCGGTGCGGTGGCGGCGGCCCTGCGAGCGGCCCTGGCAGCGGCGGCAGCGGTGACGGCGGCCCTGCGAGCGGCGGCAGCGGCGGCGGCGGTGGCGACAGCCCTGCGATGCGGCGGCAGCAGCAGCAGCGGTGGCGGCGGCCCTGCGAGCGGCCCTGGCAGCGGCGACGGCGGTGGCGGCGGCCCTGCGAGCGGCGGCAGCGGCGGCGGCGGTACGGCGGGGCTGCGGCTGCGGAGTGGCGGCGGCGACGCGGCGGTGGTGGCGGCGTCGGCGGCTGCGATGCGGCGGGGGCTGCGGCTGCGGAGCGGCGGCAGCGGCGGCGGCGACGCGGCGGCGGTGGCGGCGTCGGCGGTGGCGGCGGCTGCGGCGGTGACCCGGTTCAGCGACGTCTGAGCGGGCCCGGTGAGCAGCGGCAGCGTTGACGGGGTGCGCAGCACGGGCAGCAATCCGGCGCTCGAAGGTCCAAAAATGTAGACGGTGCGCAGCACAGGCAGTCGATCCGGCTCGAAGGACCAAAACTTGTTGACGGTGCGCAGCACAGGCAGTCGATCCGGCTCGAAGGACCAAACTTGTTGAGGACCTCAAATAAAACACCTCGGGTTCTTCGATATGGACTGTATTTACACTGGTTGCACTACTTTACAAACTATTTAATACTAGGGATACTTCACTAGACTGGACTACTTTTCACTTCTACTTTTCACTTTTCTTCACTGTACTGGATACCGAACTGAACTGTGGTCCCACCCAGGATGTACGTCAATATATACAAAATCAGCCAAATCTAGAATATTCTGCACTACCTACGCACATCCGGAGGGCGGAAGTTATTATATATTATATATCATAGCTATAAAAATCTAGAACTTTCTTATAAGCATCCAATCAGAATCCGTGATTTTTCGGGCAAAATCTATGTATCTCTCTCGGTAGGTCTCTTTCTTATGACTAGCCAATCAGAATTAAGAAACATTGGGCAAAACTGGCAATACTGACAAAAAAAACTTCTCGCTCAAAAGCTATCTAATATAGAACCATCAAAAAGTGATGACGGACCTAAAAGTTCTAGATCTTTCCCAATTTATCAGCCAATCAGGATTAAGGTCAAATTTACAACTAATACGAACGAACTCACACAATGAAATAGCCACGCCTCAAACTATCACAAATAAACAAATCACTCGTCTAAACGCTAACTAATTCAGAACTATTAAAAAGTAACGACTAATCTGACGAAAGAAATTAGACAATTATAACATAATTATATACATGAACAATGCCTGTATCTAATGCCTAAACCTAATGCCTAAATGCCTAAACCTAATGCCTAAATGCCTAAACCTAATGCCTAAATGCCTAACCTAAGCCTATGTATTTTAGCCTATGTACAGTCTTCAAGGGTTCGCGCTCGCCGTCCGCAACAATAATACTAATGAAGGAGAGATTTATCAAGTAAATAAGTGAAGAGTTAGATTATAAAAAACGGTTTATTTTATTTTATTGAATATCTACTTATTAAAGAAGATCTGTAAACAATATTGTAGATGATGCAATTAGTAGGTATACTTATTTTATTTTTGGTCAAATGTAAGTAAGTTTCAGTTACATATAACAGTAACAAAATAACAGTAATAAAATAGTCAAACCAACGCCTTGGATTGAAAGGAATATTAAGAATAGATAATAGTTATATAGTTAAGTATAGATTTTGTAAGGAAATAAGAGAACGTATTGTTAATTGAATGTAATAATATGGAAATTGGACATATTTTAAATTGAATTCTCGGATTGTAAGAAAGAAACGGTAAATCTACCTACTTAGCTAGAAACTATTAATTTGAAATACTTTGTATTTTTGATATACTCTGTTAATTGGTTTGAATAAAGTGTTCATTCATTCAAGTGCTAACGATTTGTTGCTTTCAATATTTTCAGAATCATTAAATATTTACTAAATATAGGTACTTATGTTCAAATGTAAACTTAACAATTTTCAAAAGATTACAGTATGTACAAGTAACATTTAATTATTAAAACATTGTAAATTGATTTGTCAGGGAATAAAATTATTACATAGTTATTTTTAGTTTAGAGACTCTCTTATGTTGATAACTACTATTACTAGCGATATTATTGCGATGTACTTCATATTGTTGATATAGCTAAAACAAGCAACGTAAATTGTTGATTGATTTTATTCTTTTAAATATAGAAACGTTATTAAAATTAACAGAAGACACGCTTTCCAAGATAAAAATGTATTTACGCCAAAATTTCATGATTTACCTTACCTAATGTTTATTGATTAAATGTAAAAATCAGTTATCAGATAATCATATTTTGTACCTACTGTTTATTTTAATACAATAATAATTAAGTAAGTTGCTAAAGAAATTCAGAATTTTCTTTTTAGCTGTTTTTGTTATAGCTGCCAACATTCTAAAATATTTTATCAAGTATGAGGGATGACTAATCAGACATTCAAAAGCACTAGTTTCTGTCCTATATTTTGCAATAACCATAATTCTGATTTTATTTAGAAATATAATTATATAAGAAAATTATTTTAAGTATAATAAAAGATGTAACACTTAAGTAATCACGATGAAAATAAATTACGACTATTAAGGTAGTTATCAAAATAAAATTACTAAAAAATTTTTAGATAAAGTTGTGGAAAATTTGTATTTCTTATTGTAGTACCTATAAATTTAAAATGTTTGGCTAAATGAATTTTGATTTGTATTAACTAAACAAAAACATTTGGAAACATTATTATGTCAAAATATTCAATAATAATTACATAATTAATGTAAGTATTAGTTTTAATAAGCAAAAAAAATAAATTAGACGTTATTTTTTTTTTCAAAATTAAGGGGGGTGGTGTACTGTGGTGACACATCACTCCCTACTAATTAGGTATACTATAGTTATGTATAAGCTTGATACGCGAGTCAGTCGCCAATATACGTCTGAACTCCACACACGTGTTTCTCTTGTGCTCCTCCCCTAACAGCCAACATCGCACCCCGCAAGTTAGTCCCATCGGTGGGATGTAAGGCTACCCTACATGGGTTTTGTGACGCCTCGGAGCGAGGGTACGCGGCAGCTGTATACCTTCGGACAGCAAGTTCAACGGGAACTGTGCACGTGCGTCTGGTTATGGCCAAAAGTAAGGTGGCACCAGTCAGAACTAGATGGACCATCCCCAAATTGGAATTGGCAGGGGCAGCTCTTCTAGCGCGCTTGCTAAATCATGTAACCTGCAATCTGCGTGGTACCATCAACTTGGATGAAACGGTGTACGCGTGGACTGACAGTCGGATAGTTCTGTGCTGGTTGCAGACGTCGGTACATGGCCATTTCTCAAAAAATTGGCCGCACAACCTGTGCATCAGTTTACGTTAGATATTTTTTATATTTATGCACCCAGCTGATAACTTTTGCCATATTCGTTTTCAAACACAGTTCTTGCACAAAGGCCATGTGTATAAAATATCACTCGAGGTATATTATATACTTTTAAACTGATTTTTTCGTATATATGGTCGCTAACCTGCGTGTCTTTTCACGATGTGCTTAAGTTTAAACATTAAAAAAATATATTAATGCGCAATAATAAAATATTCTACCAAACGTTTCTATTTACGTATATCCATAGGAGAAAAATCACACAATATAATAACCTAATATTCATTATTCATAACATAAAATACAATTTAAAGTTTTGTACGGATTTTTTGTCG
>JANFCV010000622.1:0-37257 GCA_024500475.1 Phthorimaea operculella
TTCCAGGGAATGAGTTGCAGGCTTGCGGGGTTCTATGTGAATACATTACCTTGAACTGCGTTCGTTAATCTGCCTGTGAAACGTGGTGGTGAGTACACACACACACGGCAGTGTGTCCGCCAAGTTCGAGCAAAGAACCGACACACCGGCCGTGGGTTATATTACACGAACCATTTCGGGCCAAGTTCGACCCACCTATAACTCAAAATCTATTTTATCTACGCAAATGAAATTTCTAGCATCTGTCGAGATCTACTTATCTAAAATACAAAATTTCATTAATGTACCTATTGTAGGTCTTGAGATATTGACGTCAGAAAATCGCTATTTTTACTATACACTCACTGACTGACTCACTCACTCACTCATCAAAAACCTAGACCACTTCCAATGGTCGTATTGACTTGAAATTTGGCATGGAGGTAGGTCTTTAGGTCAAGGTAAAGGGAAAAATCTGAAAATGGCCAAGTGTGAGTCGGTTTTAAAAATAATGAAGGTGTAAATTCATACCCCTAAGGAACTAAAACCAAAAAATTATCTATATCTTCCAATGGTCGTACCGACCTTAAATTCGTTACGAAGGTTTGTAATTTAGTCAAAGTAAAGTAAAAATTGCTGTAATTGCTATGCCGTGTGATGCCGGCTTAGAATAGCATCACCCCAATTCTACCCGTGGGTGTCGTAAAAAGCGACTAAGGGATACTCATTACTCATCCAGGGAATCCTCGCCAATCCGCCTGCCAAGCGTGGTGAGTATGGCAATACCCCCCGATAGGGGGAGGCCCATGTCCAGCAGTGGACTGTTGTAGCTGTAATGTTATGTTATGTTAAGTAAAAATTGAATATATACGGCTACGTACATTATACCGCCCTGACTTGGCAAGCTTATCAGTAAATAGAAAACGTGTAAAAAAAATCCAAGATATTGAATGGGCAATGCGCTCTAGCGTGTCAGTCGTAGACAGCATACAAAATGACAAAACAAAAAAGTTTCCTTTGCCACGCAAACGTAGAAGAATTTAATAAAAAAACTAGTCCATTTCTTTGTAAGAAGCATAGTCCATATAGTCCATATTCAAAAAATCTGAAAATTAGTATAATAATGAGACATTTCCTTAACTAACTTAATCATAAGAAAAAAAGAAAATAAACCTTACAAAAATAAATGAAATCCCACCCAAAACATAAATGTGAAAGGCTGCCAAGTTCGATAATATTGGAATGCTTCGCCTATAAAAGAAGTGAGATCTAAATAAGTACCAAGTTCCATACACAGACCTCAGTTAAAAATAGTTACAGGAATGCACACTTGATTTTCCGCAGTTTGGAAAGTAGATTCTGAATAAATATCATATTAAATACCTAAAATTCTAATACTTACAATAACGCAAACCTGTTTTTTCAGCAGTTTCCTTATGACATTTTTTATTTATTTTTTTATGTACTTTTTAATGATATAACTTGGCAAGTTTTAATAGAAAATTATATACTTGACTCATTGCGTTTAGTAGGTTTATAACAAAGTGTGTGAAAACTTGCCAAGTTATATTGCTAAGTTCTATATGTGGAAGCTTGTAATTGGCATTTGTTTATGTACTTAATTAAATATGTTTTTTAGGCTGTAAGCTCCCCAAATAAAATAAAATAAAATAAAATAAAATAAAATAAAATAAAATAAAATGAAATGAAATGAAATGAAATGAAATGAAATGAAATGAAATGAAATGAAATGAAATGAAATGAAATGAAATGAAATGAAATGAAATGAAATGAAATGAAATGAAATGAAATGAAATGAAATGAAATGAAATGAAATGAAATGAAATGAAATGAAATGAAATGAAATGAAATGAAATGAAATGAAATGAAATGAAATGAAATGAAATGAAATGAAATGAAATGAAATGAAATGAAATGAAATGAAATGAAATGAAATGAAATGAAATGAAATGAAATGAAATGAAATGAAATGAAATGAAATGAAATGAAATGAAATGAAATGAAATGAAATGAAATGAAATGAAATGAAATGAAATGAAATGAAATGAAATGAAATGAAATGAAATGAAATGAAAAATGAAATGAAATGAAATGAAATGAAATGAAATGAAATGAAATGAAATGAAATGAAAATGAAATGAAATGAAATGAAATGAAATGAAATGAAATGAAATGAAATGAAATGAAATGAAATGAAATGAAATGAAATGAAATGAAATGAAATGAAATGAAATGAAATGAAATGAAATGGAATGGAATGGAATGGAATGGAATGGAATGGAATGGAATGGAATGGAATGGAATGGAATGGAATGGAATGGAATGGAATGGAATGGAATGGAATGGAATGGAATGGAATGGAATGGAATGGAATGGAATGGAATGGAATGGAATGGAATGGAATGGAATGGAATGGAATGGAATGGAATGGAATGGAATGGAATGGAATGGAATGGAATGGAATGGAATGGAATGGAATGGAATGGAATGGAATGGAATGGAAGGGAATGGAATGGAATGGAATGGAATGGAATGGAATGGAATGGAATGGAATGGAATGGAATGGAATGGAATGGAATGGAATGGAATGGAATGGAATGGAATGGAATGGAATGGAATGGAATGGAATGGAATGGAATGGAATGGAATGGAATGGAATGGAATGGAATGGAATGGAATGGAATGGAATGGAATGGAATGGAATGGAATGGAATGGAATGGAATGGAATGGAATGGAATGAAATGAAATGAAATGAAATGAAATAAAATAAAATAAAATAAAATAAAATAAAATAAAACAAAACAAAACAAAACAAAACAAAACAAAACAAAATAAAATAAAATAAAATAAAATAAAATAAAATAAAATAAAATAAAATAAAATATCATTACAAAGTACAGAAAAAAATAAATAAAAAACGTCATAAGGAAACTGCTGAAAAAACAGGTTTGCGTTTTTGTAAGTATTAGAATTTTAGGTATTTAATATGATATTTATTCAGAATCTACTTTCCAAACTGCGGAAAATCAAGTGTGCATTCCTGTAACTATTTTTAACTGAGGTCTGTGTATGGAACTTGGTACTTATTTAGATCTCACTTCTTTTATAGGCGAAGCATTCCAATATTATCGAACTTGGCAGCCTTTCACATTTATGTTTTGGGTGGGTTACAATAACGCTCAATGTTAAGAAGGCCAATGCCCAGGAATGTTGATACAAAGTTATCCGAGCACCAACTCATCCAAAATCCACAAAACAAAGTAAAAGTAGGTAGGTACTACTTATCTACAATATCAATCATCGTAATAACGGTAATATGAAATTACATACAAACAGTAATCTCAGGCATGGTTACTCGGGTTATCAGCTGTTTCCCGGAAACGCCGCCATTTCCACTGTTACCCAAGACAAGATGGCCGCCGCGATTTCCGGTGATATGGCGCGCGCAATAGAATTGGCGAGCATCAAGGTTAGGGGTTGCAATAGTGTGAAATAGAAGATTGATGAATTCGAGAAAAGATTGCAAAATGTAATACGGATTTGAAGAAAATGGTCTAGAAAAGTTGTGAAGGTCTTTTATCTATGCATCCATGACTTCGCATTGGGATAAAATCTGTGCCTCCAGTGAAAAAGGGTCCAACTCACTTAGGCCCTTTTGTGTTTTTGCTCAAAATCAGAATCTACTTTTTAAACCCTTTCAAAGGGTCTAACTCACGCTTTTGTACGTTGAAAAATGCCGGAATTACAATTTGTGTAAAGCGATTTAACTAATGAAAAAATATGTGCATATGGGTTCATCTAAAGTTATATGGGAAATATAAATGTATACGTTCTGTGAAAAAAGACACTCCTCTAATTAAACCGCTACATTCCCTTCCAAAGATTCAAATACAATTAGATCATTTCTAACAAAACTAAGTCTTCATTTTGTTTCGTGAAAACGGATCCAACTTCAATTGTATTACTTTGGTATTACCGTATTTTGGATATAATCACAATTGAACCTACTGAAATAGTTTTTGATAAACGATCTAACTATAGTTGAATAATTTTTACTCCATTTGTCCGGACAAAACCGCCCATGTGACTGTTTGGGGTATGAAGAGGGTGCTAATGCATCTTCAAAGGTTTAGTGATACTCCAGTAACGGCAAACCTGTTTTACTACTTGGGATATAAAAAGGGTGTAAATTTAGTGTAAATGCATCTTCTTAGGATTCTTCTAAAACAAATGAGTAGGTAGGGGGACCCAAGACGCGTATATGAAAACCCATCTTCTGTATGTACTGTACGTACCTAAAGTTTGATACGCATTTCTAAGCAACTAAAACACTATTTGATCGCATTATGTCGGCTTGATTTAACGGACAATGACATGGCCGCGTAGGCTTCTGACATGGTTGACAAGGACTCTTATGTGGTCGATTTGGCCTCTGATATGGTTAAGCAGTCCTCTGATATGGTGAAGTTAGTTAGGCCACTTATAAGGTCGAGTTGGCCTCTGATATGGTTGATTGTGACTCTGACATGGTTGAAAAGGCGTCTGACCAGGTTTATAAGGCCTATGAATCTCTAATATGGTTAATAGGCCTCTTAAATGGTTAAGTTCTAATATGGTTGATTGATAAGGCCTATAAGACGACTGCCTATACAGGGTGTTAGGGACGGTGTACCGAAAACTTTGCAGGCATGATCAGACCATCAAACTGAACAACTTTTACTATGGAGTTAATGGGAAACGAAATCCGCCCTCCCATACAAAGTCAGTCAGCTGATCGTGAATTTTGTATGGGAGGTCGGAATTTTTTTTTCGTTTCCCACCATTGGCTCCATAGTAAAAGTTGTTCCGTTTCATGGTCTGAGCACGCCTGCAAAGTTTTCGTTACACCGTCCCTAACACCCCGTATTAGAGTTCTACTCACAATCAGTTCTACTCAGTGGCTTACTTCACCATCTTCTTTCTTCTTCTTCTTCTCTACATAGTAATATCCACTGTTGGGAAAATGCATCTGGATGTGTTTTTCCCACTCTGTTTTATTTGCGGCGATTCTGTCGGCCCTGCCATCTTTTCCGATCATCTTGCTGGTGGTCTGCCAATACTTCGACTTCCTGCACAGGATCTCAAATGCAGCACTATGTGGCTCCACTTGTCGACACCTCTACGACATACGTGTCACGCCAAATCCATTTTAGTTGCGCAACCCTCTTTCCGACATCATTCAGTTTAGTCCGTTGGCGAATAGCTTTGTTCCGTAGTTTGTCAAGCAGAGTGGAGCGACAATAAGCATACTTACTTTGAGGAGCTAATTTACCGAAAGCTGCCCAAACTGCTGGACAAGTTTGATCCTCTGTCCCAGATAAACTTTACTATACCAGAGGTCTAACAACCAGTTTAGAGGTTCCATCAATAATGGCAGAGACCTAACATAACCAGGACAGACACTTTATCAACTATGTCAGAGGCTTACTCGGTTATGTTAGAGGCCTATTCAACCATGGCAGAGGCTTGTCAACAGAGAGGCGTTACCCATGTAACAACCAATGACAAGTTCTACAGAACCATGTCATAGCCCGAACCTATCATGTAAGAAGCCTAAGAGTCCTTCTCAACCATGTCAGAGGCTTACGCAACCATGTCATTGTTCGTCTCTTTGAGGGTTAAACATTCAAACAGTATTCAGATGATCAGATTTTGTAGTAAATTTGTAGGAAATTGCTGAACTTCATAAGGGCATACAGAATACAGCTTCCTTGGTTATTTTCGGTCACGGGAAAGCATCCCGAGTTCATCTCTATAGAGGGGACGTACAGAGGACGGGCTCCCAATTTCCTATTACGCGGGCGGGACTGGTGGAAGTAGGCAGTTATTACACAGAAAATGTAATTATACCTTTATATGATGCAATTTTTAAGGGTATAACTGTAACAAAGTCCTTAGGATTGGCCACCCATGCAAATTAAAATGGATTTAAATATAGTTATATTTGTATTCACCGTTATTATTAAATCAATCTGCTAATCCAACAGCATTCGAATCTTTTATCACGATACCTACAACGGTTCAATTTAAATAAGACCTTTTATCATGATACCTACAACGGTTCAATTTAAATAAGACCTTTTTTCACCGAAACATTTCAATAAATTTACAACGGTCTAAGTGATTTTTGCATCTTATTCATCAAGATTACGAAAAACTGACAATTCCATTAAAAAGCTCGCAAAAAATTAGTAGGAATAGTTTTTACTTCATATAAAAAAGTTATAACCTTATATAAATTGCAGATGTTAATTGATCTAATTTCATTATTTTGGCTCTCCTGTAAAGTACATGTTTTTCAGTTGGACCCTTTTTCACAAGAGGCACAGAAATTATGTGTAGGTACAATTGACATTGTTGCTGAGCCCAATATCATAGGAGAGACCAAGGTTCACTGTCTCTGCTGGCTCGGACACGTTGAAGGAAGATCGCTGGAGTGATGACGTTGAGTCCGACTTGCGCGACCTACAAGCAAAAGACTGGGATTGGGACTAGTGGTGGAAGCTCGTGTTGGAGGCCTAGAGTCACTTTTGGGTCCCTGAGCCGCAAGAGTACCTAAGTAAGTAAAGAAGTAACATTAAAATAAAGGAAATTAATATCCGAAACCGAGTTTGCTTGAATTATCATTTCTTCAAGATAGACCAGACCTAAAAAGTTGTTCGTTGACCTTAGCAAGCACCACGACGAAAAGAAAGAAATTTCGCTAAGCTTCTAAAACTCGTGGAACATATTCAAACCAGTAGCTGTAAGAATTCATTAGTTAGCTATTCATAGGCCACTTCTGATACAACTTTTCGGAACAGTATCATCACCTGCTCACACCGAAGGCGTATCTCACCGAACGGGACCAGTTGTTAAGTCATTCGGCTTAGCACGTGGTTACCGTCGGGTTTTACTTTCACTCACCGGACTATTGGCGAAGAGGTTAGAGTCAGTAGATGTGGTACTTGTGAGCAGAGTTTTTAGCTCTTTTGGAAACCTTTGTTTCTCAACATCCTAGTTTGTCTCAAGGCTGTATAGTCAGACGAATGTGGTCATCTTTCCTATCCCAGAGCGTGTCCCTCCTGAACAAAAACTGCATCCCCTGGTATTATCCAGCTTGCTGGGGACTGGCTTCGGCCTGGCTGGGACGGTGCCAATCTAATCTAATCTAATCTTTTGGAAACCTTTGATAGAGAAGGAAATGATACTCTCTCTCCGAAAATGTTTTAGAACGACAGTAGGACCTTACAATCAGCGTTTCATTAACGCACAATAGTTTAGTGCTGAACATGTTCATAAATTTACTGTGTTTGTCAAGTACTGTGCAAAATAAGTATACTCCCAGAGTTGCTTCACATATCATGGATCAAGTATTTGTCACTTTATTATTATTTGCTTGTAATTACTAGAGATGCAAAGAATGATAATTATACATAAAAAGTATTTATAAATCAACGGCCAACATTCGTTGCATCTCTTGTAATAACACCCTAGCTAAAAAATGAATAACATATCCCAAAGAGAGTTATATTGGTGATCAACTCCATTATTTCAATCTTCGCAGCTCCACAACTCAATAGAACAAGTTTGTAGAACTATTAGTTATTTTATATTCCTAATTTTGGATACAAACAACATGGTATGTGTTATGAAATCGCTTTCTCCATCTCATATTGTTCGTTGGGGATAATTTGGCTGACTAATATGACGTGCGTTCATTTTAAACTCTGTAAGTTGTCAAGTTTACAAGCGGCGCCTATCACTCGGTAAAACAAGTGTGGGTCAAAGTTTAACGCTAAATTATTCAGCTTTCAATTCAGTCAAACTGTTGTTTGAACCGATATGAACCTGGGTATGGTATGTTTGTGTTATATAAACATTAAGTCATGTTCATGTCACATCGTATCGTCTGTGGTATCGTATCATTCATTACTAAGTAGGTAGGTATGTTATACTTACCTACCAAATTTCGTAATAATTAAGTAATACATTCGTTTTTGGTTTAGACCATCTAAATGTACTTAGAACATTGTTGTAAGCTTTTATAACTTCAAGTGGTAAACCTTTGGGTAAACTTTGTTTGCATTCTGAATGTTTTAATTTTACACATTTTAGTCTATTATATCGTAGCGTAGGTACATAAAACATACACTATTTTATTTTCTTGTAGATAACAATTTTCATAACCATTAATCGCTGTAAATACCATTTAACATACTTACTACTTATTAATTTCAAATCAAACAAAACATCATTTTTCAAACACTTTAATAATAAGAAAACCCAAACAACGCCATCTATACGACCACGTCAATAATGCCGAAGCAAACCAAACTCTCCGAATCAGTGGTAAGTTTACCTTCAGATGCCTTCAGCCACCTTTTACCACAGCGCGCTAGAGTTATTCTTGCTTACAGCCGTAGATGGAGCTTCTTACTCTGTACACTAGATGTCGCTGTTACCTGTAGATGTTTCTGCTAAAACTCGGTATTGAGATGTCTTCGACGAGTGTATGTAGCCTGCGCTTTTAATATAATTCGACAGTTCTGTTACGAACGTATGTAGTTATTATGGAAACTGAAACTGATAAAATGCATGGAAATGATTCAAACTTTAAGCAGCTTGAAGAATTAATAGATGCTAGTCAAAGAAGGTAAATAAAATAACCACCACATTATAGGGCAAAAATACGGAATGAATCCAGAATACAAAAAAAAAATGCAGCGGCCCTAAAATACCATTTAAATATCAAACATAAATATAAAACATTTGAATATCAAAAATAAGTACAAATAATTATATTTTAGTTTCTTTTGTTTAAGGTGCTAAATTAATAAAGATGTGCTATTAATTATACGTTTAATTATTTACAGAACTAGGGCGACACCTGTGGCTAACGACAACATGACAAAACCACAAACGGATAACAATTCTAAAACAAACGAAAATAGCCATGCTGTCACTACTACTTCGGAAACGCAGAAAATATTGACTACTAGAGTCTTTAAAACTTTACAGATGATGAAAGCAAAAGATGTTCCTCGCGAAACAGTGATTGTTGATCTCACTGATACTGATTGAAATAAAACAGTATTTTGTATTGAATTACTTGTTTTATTTTAAATTCATTTGAAAATACTTATTCAAATAATTACTATTAGGATTAAAAGTTAGGTAAAACTATTACAGTTAGTAAAGCGCATTATAAGATAAGTATTGTTCTAGCTAGACACAAAACATGAGAACCCTAAAATAATCAATTTTCTATATCCCCTTAAATTGCATAGGTAGGTTCATATTCCATAGAGAAAGGAAATCACTTCTGCCGCTCTTCACTAAAGACATTTAATCTTAGCATAAATTTTCCAGGTAAGATTTTGCCAGTTTTCCTAAATTTTTATAGCTTACACGGGAAGTGGTATTTGGTAGGGTCAGGTAGGGATCGGTGACTCGGGCGGGTACATTGACTCACGCTTATATTTCGGAATAGGACAGCTATATCTATCTGTATTCTTAACATAATGGTAGCTCTTGAAAACCAAACACGTACAAACCAATCATCCATCCACTCCAGTACGGATTGATTGTGAAAAAAATGTGCTATTGGTTTTGCACCTCTAAAAATGCCTTTCAGGGTACCCCATATGTATTTTTATCAGTTAAGATTGAAAGATTTAGGGAAATATAATTATTATGATTGAAAGTAGTGTTCAAATACTAAGTAATAAGCTAGATTTGCTAGCTCTTAGAGTAGTCTGGTAATATTTGTAGGCAAATTATTTCAAAATAGCGTCGGCGTCTACACTGGCTCAAATTTAAGTGGTACACAGTGACTCTAACATTCAGTACTGGCTCATCTCTATTTTTAGAAACATTAACAGACAATTGTTAATATTTCTTATGGCAATAGTAATGATATGAAAAGAATACTTTGACAAAAATAATTGATTAAAATGCATAGTTTCAATCAATATTATACTGCACGACAGGGTTGCCAAGTCCATATAAACTGTTAGAGTCACTGTGTACCACAGGGGTTGAGTCAGTGTAGACAGGTAGTAGTACACAGTGACTCACATTTTTTTTTCAAGAAAAAAAGGTCTGGTGTCCTTAGTGTTGTGTTATTGCAAAAAATGATAATGCGAAACGAAAGAGTATTAATCAATACATCCTAGATATGAATTTCAGTTTGATACTTCAAAGTTATCTATTAAATTTTATTGCTCGAAGAAATCCGAGTCACTGTAGCCTACCTGACCCTATTCACATTCAGCTCATGTTTTATTACTCCATCAATAAAAAAAGAATATGCAGTATTTAAGTATTATCCATTGCCTTGCATTTGTCTTTATTTTCCTAACTGGTTTATAACTTCCAAAATTTTTACCATCCAAGTATTATCCATTGCCTTCCGTTTGGTTTTATTTTATCTTTCTTTTCTTGATTAATAACTTCCAGAATATTGCCGTAATATTACTGATTCAAGGAAAACGCTCGTCTTACGCGTCGAAAGGTGTGAATATGTTTTGCCCCTCAGATGTCAGATTTGCTCGTAAATCACTGTCCAAAAGATTAATGGCGATGACAGGATCATAATATTTACACGCAGAAATGTAATTAGAATTATGTAAATGGTTTAAGCAAGCATAATATAAAATGATTTTTAGTTGTCTTGGTAACATCAAAAACAAATAACGAAAAAAGAGAAACATTTTGACAATTGAGTACAATCCTATTTATTTTTCAAAGCCTTTACTTACCAGATTAAATTTTTGATATGCCTTAAATGAAAATTGGTTAGTAAAAATCAAGAATATCAAACTATGGAAAAGGGGGATCGTTACGTCATACAAACTAAAATCTGAACTTCAACCGAGTTACACATGAGCTAAACAACAATTTTATCAAAAAATCTTTATGTGAGATGAGGAAGGCACACGTAAATATGTCGCAAAACTGCTTAACGTAAAAAAATATCAAGTATTTTCTCCACAAAAAAAATAAACGTGTTTATTGCAGCAGTAGTTATTTGTATCTATGTTCATTAAGTGGCGACACGGTTTTTACAGAGAAATCTGATGATTAAAAAAATATTTGTTTTATTTTGCGAAAATGTTATAAAAGCACGGGACTTCCCATCAAGTTTTTTAATCATAATTTTGTCTCATTTAAAGACGTAACTCCATTTAAATTTTGTATGGAAAACGATCCACCTTAAGTAGAAAACATAATAAGATGTGTAACATTTAGAAAATGAACTCAGGATGAACCACTCTACAGTTTTTAAATACATATTAGAATTATGAATTTTCATTTTCAAATATATGAGTAGGTACTTTACGTAGGTAGCAAAACGCTTGTCCCAAAACAGCTGAAACATTCAAACTGCACTTTCTACGCTTCACGCCCGGCGTATAATTGGGGATGTGCGCAGTTTTAATGTTCGCTAATTAGATAAATCGGCAGACGGCACGGCGCCAGGCCTGACCCCGAACTAAGGGAATCAGTGTTGCCAAATATAAAAACTGGAAAATCGGTAGGTAAGAAAATGAAATCAAAAACGGTAGGCAATAGAAAATAAAAGGTGGGAGTCGATAGGTCCGTTAAAGTATCAATGAACATTTTTTAGAAAATTGGTGAATTTCTTTTGTAACCAGTGTATGTTGTGTTATTGATCAGTCTAATCATCATCATCGTCATCATAATCATCAGCCCACATACACCGACTGCAGGATATAGGCCACTTTTCTACTGCGCCATACGAAAAATACCACTTCGTTACAAAACTTAGAAACAAAACAAAATAAACAAAACTTAAAAACTTGAAAACATTAGAATTATATCATCTACCTAAACCAGTCAAAAATAATTCAAAGGACACGTTACCAATTTATTCGTTAAGATAAATTGGTCACTTTATTTCACAAACTTTAAACTTTTGCTTTTAAATTTTAACTCGGAGTCAGCGCATAAAGTAAGAAAATGCGAATGAACTTGTTTGATTTCGACAAAATCGGTATAATTATGATTCTCTTAGTTAGATTTTTAATTGAAAACCGATATGGGTAATTGTACCTACCGATTTTTTAGTAGGTTCGAAAGCACTGCAGGGAATCTGCCCCCGGGACACCCGCCTGGGGCGAAGTCCTGCAGCCTCGTGACGGGAATACAAGGGAATTTGCATCGACGCCGGCGGGCCAGTTTTAATTGCTGAGCAGGCAAAAAAGAAACCTCCAATAAGGTTTGTCTGGCTCTGAATGGAGGTAGGTTTGTCATGTGATTGTGAATTTTTAAGCGAACGGAATTTAACTTACTGCCGTGGATTTCATAAAATGCGATTACGGGATATATAAATTCAAGAAATGGGAGCGTTTCTCGTGAATGTTGTTGCACTACACTCGCCATTACGTGGTATGGCAATACCACCAATAGGGGGAGCACCATAACCGTGGTTCAAAACTACTACTACTGTTGTACAGACATTTACAGAATTCTATATAGACTTTACAGAGACATGCACATGAGCTTTAATTCTAAAGTCGTTTGAAGCCAAACTCCACTCACACATACAAAGAAGCGCGTAGTAAAGCGATAGTAGCAAAAGAATAAGATGACTAATCAAGCACGTTCCAATAATGACTAATAGTGAAATGGGTAACAAAATTTCGCACTCCGTGTTAAATGTTCGGATGGCGCATTGGTAAAGACAGTGGCCTACCAATCAGGGATGTCATGGTTCGTATCCTCATGGGTCGATTCTTTTTTATTTGAACTTTTTTTCTTTAAGTATTTTTATCGTAATTAAACTAAAGACACGTGTTATGTGAAAGTTTCCACCTTGACCTTTCACTATATAAAATAATGATTGACCTCTGAGGATTTTTAAGCTTTCTTTAAACATTTTAAGTATTTATATTTCTAATTTTGGAATAATGTTACTTTCACGGCTTAAAATAACATCACTCTATTTCTACCCGAGGGTATCCAAGTGCCGAATCCAGGGAATGGGCAGCATTGTGCAGCGTTCAGCGTCATTCTATGTCGTAGTTTTTGATAAAACTAGGTTTTTGTCCAAAAAGCTAGGCGCTTGAGATAACAAAATTTTAACGTAAGTTATGCCAAAATTTTTATCATAATCCTAAACCAAATCAAGTTCTTAATCAAAGACTACATTATATTAAAGTTTTTGGCAATAACTTTACCACATTTAATCCTAAACTACCTACTTCAGGTTCATGATCGGAAACCTATATTGTTATAAATTTTCGATCAAAATCCTAAAACAAATTAATGTTTATGATAAAATTAAATTTTACCTTTCTATATCTACTGGTCTTTGGTTTTTGGTCAAAAACCTGGTTTGATTAACATCGCTGCGACATATAGCATTAACTTCACCGGTTATTGTAGCAATTGTTCTGTGGTTTTGAATTTAAAGCGGTTGTATTAAGAGTGAGTATCGAGGAGCGCGCATTGTTTTGCATGTGTGTGTATAAGATGTAAACACAACGTGTAAACGATTTTAAAAGTGCATAACTTCAGCGTGCCTATATCCACTTATTACTATCACTTTACTGTACATGGGCCTCTCGAGGCTTTTTTTTTTAAATTTTACATTACAATTTATTTGCTTACGAGCCACTATTAGTAAAACCGGGCAATTTTGTTGTTTGAAATGTCCCCATAATTATGAGAAAAGAAGAAAAGAATGAGGATGAAAAATTTGGTAGAAAAATATTCTCCCAAACTTATTCGGACTCGCCTGACTTTATTTGCATTTAGATGAGAACTCAAAGATATTGAAATGTGTTAGTAATTAAATTAGTTCTCAAATGAGCCGAACAGAATGTATCTGGGTCAAACAAAACGTCTTACTTTGAGTTACTTAGTTCCAATTTAAAACAAAATAGTTCAAATTGAATTGAAGCGTTGGATTGAGAATATTTCAAATTGAATTGAAGTGGTAACGTTAAATTTTGATGAGCTATCAGCAGCACTTTCAGTTTGAGAGATGTACATAAATTGGTTTTAACTTTTTTATTTTTGCAGTTTTGCAAAGAATATGCTATGAGTACTTAGCATATGATTCCACAGGTCATAAAAGTTTTATTACGAAATATAAATTTACCATTTTTATAACATTCAATGTTATGACAATTGTTGAATGACAATTATAGTATACCTAGGAAGTATTACCTATAATTTTTAACAGCGGTTTTTAACGTACAACTTTTGATGACTTTTGTATCTCTGCACATACCTAATTTATTCAAGTTAGCATCAAATTAATTTTACAAACTAAACTACTAATATTGTACATATGTATTTGTAGGTTGTACATATTGCTAGGTGGCGCCACCGTCACGAGCACCAATTTCAAATATCTCTTACAATTTTTAATAATTTATATATATTATTATTAATAATTTAGAATATTCGTGCAAATAAATCTATTGTGTAAAGTAACCACTGCAAGTTAATACATAAACACTACATAAAATGGCACCGAAGAAACAGAAAACTGGCGATTCCGAAACAGAGAGGTTAGTGAACGTTATTTTGAATCTCGAAACTGTAATAATGGGATTACAAGAGAAATTGGACGAATGTTTTGTAATGATAACATCACAACAACGCCTACTGACCTCCACAAATAACAACGTTGAAGAAATCCGAACAATAATAATTAATGACTCACCCAAGTATTCAGAGGTACTGAAAATTCCACAAAGGTTCCAGCACTTAAATAACGTCACCTCACTGAACGAGTCTGGTCCACAAGGCTTAGCCTTCATAGGCAAGCTCAACACCAGCACTAACGAGGAAGTCCTGACTACATCACACACCACGTCGTCACCAAATCTAGCTGCTGACTCCGGTAAACATCTCGGTTCGATGACCTCTCCTTCACAAGCACAGACAGTTGTGGAGCCGCCGGTAACTCCTGCAGCATCAGCTCCAGAACTGCGCGGACCTCCAGCACCTGCGAGGCGAACGCGCAGACAGCGCCCCGCCACGAGTACTGCGGAGGTTCGGCCCACAGCACCAAAGGCCGAAGCAGCGAAGGCCGTAGTTATCCAACCACCTGGGCAGCATGCCCCGATAGACCCGGCTTCTGGACCATTGCCAAGTCAGACTAATGGACTTCAAGCGGCGCCGCCGCGGCCTGTCAGCCTGCATGTTTTTAATTTGAGTTCGAGTACCACCACGGAAGACGTCGTCACTGTAACAAACCCGACCCCGGGCCTATGAAGGACTCCGCCTAAAGGCACCGGCCTCTGTTGTTATGAAGATCATGTCTTGAGTTCTAGATTTCATAGAAACCCATACCTCAAGCACAGTGTAATAATGGCTCATGATATAAGAGTGATTGTCTAGTTAATTATTGACCCATACGTTGTGTTTAAATAAAATAATATGTAACCCATAAGTTCTTTTAAAGGTAATTGAGACATCTCTATACAAGCTATTATAATAAAAGTGATTCTGATGAACAGGAGAAGGAAAGGACAGGAAACTGAACTCCAAACGGGCCCCCAGAACTGCATCGCCCGAGGATTGTGGAATCCCACGCCAACTATACCTATTAGTATTCATAAACACTCCGCAGTCATCTTCACATAACCAATTTATGTATGTAAAGATAACTCTTAGAGTATTTACCAAATACAAATGGTAAATTACCTGATTCCCCCAGAAGAAGGATAAAAATATGGTGAGACGTGCGTCTCTGCTAATAGATGCGTCAGCCACAGACGCTTGTGATGCTTAAAAGCACCACGAAGAAGGATAGGTGATCAGATTCAGACGTCCTTTGCAGAACAACTGAAGTAGTTTAGAATAAACATTCTTATGACAGACCAAACTGACACCCAAGTGTCTAGTTGGTTAAGTAAGTAAGTATGTTGTAAGTAGGTATGTTATCAGTCAAATGACATGATTTCAACAATTATCTTTAGGTTTCTAAAGAGGTACCGGCAAGGCCGGTAAATGCACCGAATATGAAATTGCACTGGTCAGTCAGTCTCCACCACATTTAACTCCTACGGAAGTCAGAATATAATATGAGAATGCTTTATGCAAGTCCCAAATCACATGTGAGCATACATTCCTATCAGTTGTAGACGGGAGAGCAATATTTTGCCCATCCCAATAGAGAGTAGATAGGATATGTTGATCACATGAACTTCCTGAGAGCATATGGGCTTCCATGACCAAAAGCTGCCATTACAACCATATCGAATGCTAGATAAGAAATAGATAGGTATTCGATGAAGATATGATAACAGTTGTCCCATGACATTTGATGACAACCATTGTAGTTAGTAGGTAAGTTGTAGTCATAGTTTCACTATGATGGGCACCATTTTAGCCAGTCATAAGAAGAACGTTAAGAACTTCATGACTAGAATATTACTTTAGATATGATTCATCTGAATCTGTTATAGGATAGGATGATAGGAAAGGATATTATCCATTCTACCAGCCATACATACTCTTAGATAAGAGTACTAACTAAGATATTATAGCAAGTACCATAAAATATTATTGTGGTAAGTACAAATTGTCCACGGCTGGACACATTCCCATTCTGAAGTACATTTTGTTTGTATAACAAAATATTGTTATAAATAAATGTTCGTCCACTGCCGGACATATTCCAATACTGAAGTCTGTTTTCTTTACTTCTGTACTGCCAGGGTGCACACCATCCGCTGCTTTGCATGAATCGCTCCGGAGACGCCGGGGGCAGCGCTGGATCGGATCAGCGAAGGGAGCCTGCCCACCAAGGGAGGGAGCAACGCTCCCCACCCCCTCCAAGGAGGAGCCCACCTCCGCATCGGTCACAGGGACAGGCAGGGGGACGTCAACAGACGGAGCCCACTTACCCAAGGACGTGGGGACGATCCCCAGCACGGCAGCAGGTGCCGGATTGGGGAAGAACGACACAGGGACATGGTCAAGGACACCCATCCCAGGTCCCCCGCGGGACGCGGCCTCACCGCGTTTAGATTCCCGCTAGGTAATCGCCGCCTACTCATCAGCTTCGGCTCCCCGTCCAATCACGGTACTTTTGCCAACGGCTAAGATTTGGGTATGGAGATACGGTGGCCGGACCATTCAAGTAAGAGCCCTACTGGATACAGGGGCTCAGGGATGTATTGTATCGAGTAAGCTGGTGAGTAGGCTAGGCCTAAATGTACAGCCAAGTGAGGATGAAGCTGTAGGCATCGGGGGCCTAAATGTGCCTGACATTCGGGGTCAGACGAACTTTGAGTTCGCATTAGGTAGCACACGTACAGGGGTCAGCTATCAAATCTCAGCCGTGGTGCTGGATGAAGTGGTTGGGAAACTCCTCAGGTTAGGTTACCACCAACGGTACGAGGGTTAACCACAGGGTTGGAGTTAGCTGATCCTGATTTTGATACTCCTGGTACGGTGGACGTACTTCTCGGGTCAGACGTCCTCGGGAGATTATGGTGCGGTAGGAAGAAGGTACTCCAGGAAGCTGGTTTGGTGGCCGTAGATACCACAGGGGGGTATGTTGTTTTCGGCCCAGTTTGAGACCTCAGGACCTACCAGAAGGGATACGGTCCTCTATGGTAGTGTGCTGTCAGAGGTGCTGCAGAGGTTTTGGGAGTCTGAAGAGCCGCCCACGGCGGACAGACGGAAGCCAGAGGATGACGAGTGCGAGTTGTTCTATCAATACAACACTGCGAGATGCCCGTCAGGCAGATTCGTGACCAGGCTACCTTTTCTCCCAAACCGCCCCGCTTTAGGTAGTTCGCGACAGCTCGCGGAACGGAGACTACTCGGAATGGAGCGGAAGATGAGGCGAGACCCAGCACTTCGGCAGAAGTATATAGAATTCATGCGGGAATATATTCAATTGGGCCACATGTCGGTGTCCAGCCTGAATTGGAGGTGTGTCGAGCATTATTACATTCCACACCTGGCTGTCTTGAAGTCACCTGAGGCGAAAATACGGGTGGTGTTTGACGGTTCTGCTCCTACCTCGAATGGTGTGTCTGTGAACCAATGTTTGCACGCGGGTCCTAAATTGAACCGGGACATTGTGGACATTCTCACAGACTTTCGTTTGCACCAGGTAGCGTTCGTCGCAGACGTCAAAATGATGTTTCGCCAAACCATGATACATCCGGATGACCGTCGGTATCAGCTGATTTTGTGGCGTGAGAGCCCAGATGAGCCGATGGTCACATACGAACTTAACACGGTGACGTATGGACTTAAGCCAAGTCCGTATTTGGCAGTACGTACGCTGCGAGAGTTGGCCGCACAGGAAAGGGTAAGATATCCTCGAGCCGCAGCAGTACTGGATCGCGACGTCTACGTGGACGATATCTGCACGGGTGCTGATAGCGTGGAGCAGGCGCTAATTCTACGAGACGAGCTGATCGCGATCATGGGTTCAGGAGGTTACGAGTTGCGGAAATGGTTGTCCAGTTGCCCAGAGCTCCTGGCTGGTTTGCCAGGCGAGTTCCATCAGGACCCGCACCTCTTTGAGAACCCGGACAATCCAAATACGTTGGGCATCCTCGGGGTGCAATATAGGCCAACGCATGACGTATTCACGTACAAGATCGAGCCCGACCTTTGGAGAAAACTTGGACTAAGCGGTCGGTACTGTCGACAATCGCAAGAACGTTCGATCCTAACGGATGGATCGCCCCGGTTACGTTCATGGCGAAGTGCTTTTTACAAAGGTTGTGGCTAGCCAACTTAGGATGGGACGACCAACTCTCCGGAGAGTTGTTGAAGGATTGGCTCAAGTTTGTGACCACCTTACCAGGGATTGTGCACATCGCGATACCCCGCAAGTTAGTCCCATCGGTGGGATGTAAGGCTACCCTACATGGGTTTTGTGACGCCTCGGAGCGAGGGTACGCGGCAGCTGTATACCTTCGGACAGCAAGTTCAACGGGAACTGTGCACGTGCGTCTGGTTATGGCCAAAAGTAAAGTGGCACCAGTCAGAACTAGATGGACCATCCCCAAATTGGAATTGGCAGGGGCAGCTCTTCTAGCGCGCTTGCTAAATCATGTAACCTGCAATCTGCGTGGTACCATCATCTTAGATGAAACGGTGTACGCGTGGACTGACAGTCGGATAGTTCTATGCTGGTTGCAGACGTCGGTACATACACTTGAGGTTTTCGTGGCAAATCGGGTGTCACAGATTACGGGGTCGGAAACTCCGTTAGTGTGGAGGCACGTACCGGGAGAATGGAACCCAGCGGACTGCGCTTCGCGCGGGTGCAGGGCACCTGATTTGGTGAGTCACCCACTGTGGTGGGGACCTCAATGGCTGACTGAGTCGCCGCAGGAATGGCCATTCAACGAGTGCAGGGCGCCGCTTCGGCCACCTGATCGAGGTTTGCGAGTGAACGTGGGGCAACTCGTACCGAAGCCTAACCCAGCTTTCTTGCTGGAACGGTATAGCTCCCTCGACAAACTTCTTGGGGTGACAGGTTGGATCAAACGGTTCGTGAACAACTGCAGGAAGCCTCAAGCAAAACGGAACTTTGCACCAGTCCTCTCGCCTGCGGAACGGAATGCGGCTTTATGCTCATTAGTTAGAGTCGTCCAGGCGGAACATTTCGAAGAGGAGGTCAGGCTGCTCAGGGATGGACGTGGAAAGCTGAAGGGAGGAATTGTGCGCCTCAACCCATTCCTGGATGAGCAAGGTATGCTCAGGGTTGGAGGCAGACTTCGGAACGCTAGCCTGCCCTTTTCGGCTCGGCATCCACTGTTACTTCCAAAAAGGGGACCCTTAGTTGAGCTCTTAGTCAGGGATCGTCATGAGGAAAACTCGCACGCGGGCTGTAATGCGCTATTGGCCATTCTACAGCGCGAGTTTTGGATCTTATCGGGACGACGAACGGTACGTAGCGTTGTGTTTAGGTGCTTGCCTTGTTACCGCTTGAAGGCAGCCACAATGCAGCCACAGATGGGAGATCTTCCACCGGACCGGGTGACGGAGGCCTGGACGTTTGCAGGTGTGGGAACGGATTTCGCAGGCCCTTTCATGGTGAAGGCATCACGCCTGCGGAACGCAAAGTCTATCAAGGCGTACTTGTGCGTGTTCGTGTGCCTAGCCACCAAGGCCGTCCACTTGGAGCTCGTGGCCGACCTTTCTACGGAGGCCTTTTGGCAGCGCTGGAGAGATTTACGTCGCGACGAGGGCGACCAGCGCTGATCAGGTCGGATTGTGGTACCAACTTTAAGGGTGCTGATCGGTGTATGAAGGAAATTGTAACGTTCTTAAGGAGAACGAAGAAGCCATCAGCACGGGCCTCCCGTCAGGGCATTACCTGGGTGTTCGATCCACCAGCGTGCCCTCACTGGGGTGGTATTTTTGAAGCGGTTGTAAAGTCCGCTAAGACGCATTTGTTGCGTGTCGTAGGGTTAACAATTTTGACTTTCGAGGAGCTGGCGACCGTGTTTTGTAAAATTGAGGCTGTACTCAATTCGCGTCCTTTGTGTCCGCTCAGCTCAGACCCAAATGATTTAGAGGCCCTGACGCCAGGGCATTTCTTAATTGGCCGCCCACTTAACGCCTTGCCGGAATATCCCTATACGGAGGTGAATAGCAATCGTTTGTCGCGTTATCAGTTGTTGCAGCAAATGACTCAAAACTTTTGGAAGCGTTGGTCGCTTGAGTACTTGCACATTCTGCAGCAACGCCTTAAGTGGACGGACAGGACTGAACCCCCCTGCATTGGGGATCTCGTTCTGGTTAAGGATGCCAACCTACCGCCACTGCGTTGGCGCCGGGGGCGCATTCTCAACCTGTTTCCGGGTAGTGATGGCACTCCTCGAGTTGCAGAAGTTCAGGTGGGGATTCAGTTCTTAAGCGAGCAGTAGCTACATTATCACGCCTGCCATGTATTGAGCGGACCGATGGGTCGGTCCGGGGCGGGTGAATGTTTAGTTTCGCATCATGTATACGCGCGTTTTATAGTTTCGCGCCATTTCGTCTGACACCGGCTGCTTGGTCGACGCCATCTTGCTTCTCGCCTTGCGAACCCCGCGAATCGCGCGGTCGGCGATATAACCTTACTTTTGTCACTCGCGCCACCGGTGTTAGGCACATATTTTAAGTAGTCTGGGTTTTATTTTTTCGCATGCGCAATTGCTGCCAGGGAAGAGTTCCCTGTTCTTGTGCGGTAGTAAAACCAAGTGAATAGTGGTTTTGTAGTGCGCTTTGAATGCGAACTGGGCAGGTTTCTTGATTGAGGGCCAACGTGGCCGAACTATGAACAATAGTGAACTCAAGTGCTTGTGAAAATTGTTGGACGGAGTACCACGCGAGCTGGTACCCGGGTGCCGTAAGTCTAGTATCTAAATCCCTATCCAAGTGTCTTCCTCAAACCCTGATACCTTTTTTCCTGTCAAAAACTAGACTTACAAGGGAACGGCGGCGTCATAATTCGCACGGTAAGCAATTCGCTGCTAGGTCCTGTATAAGTACGTTCATTGCAGTGATTTAGCAACATTACGTGGAGGTCACCACCCTGATGACCTTTAGTACAACCGGAACTTGGTATATTTATTTTAGATATGAGCTGTGGTGGTGCAGTTAAATATTAGTAGGAGATTGTGAGAGAGCCGTCGCAGACTTTGGAAACAAAACGTTCTCGGCCGGAAACTTTCCGGAACAAAAATTCTCTCATTAAATTTATTTTATTTAGCTATAGTAAAGAGCACTACGAATCGTAGTCAAATGTTGTTCCGAGGCTGATCGACCATTTAGTTTTAGATTTTAAGATAACTTTAACTTGCTTCCACTGCGCTAAGATCAGCTTCGGAATCAAACAATTAGCTTGTTGCGAAACATGGTGTAGACCGACCGATATGAAAAAAGTGAGGTTATGCAATTACGAACTTGCAAATAGTTGTGGCCGCACTCGCACTGGAGCGCACGGCGGTGTGGCGCTGTACATTCGTGAGGGCATAGAATATAAACAACGCAACGATTTGCAGAAGTTCACTGTTCTATACCACTGCGAATTTTCAGCAATAGAAATATGTAAATTAAATTTAATTATTATTGTAATGTATCGTACTGGACTTGGCGACTTTGAGACATTTTTGAATAAATTAGAATTGTTATTAGATAAGTTATCTGACGAAAATAAAAGGTTTATCTTAGTCGGAGATCAAAACGTGAATTATCTACGTGACTTTAACTTACGCACTGAGCTGGAAGAAATTTTGCAAACATACGGATGCAAAAATATTGTAACGTTTCCGACCCGCGTGTCTGCGGAGCTCGCATCATCTATAGATTGTGGGATAGTGCGTTGCGGGGACGATGACGTCACCGTGGATCCCATAGATTTTGCTATTAGCGATCATAGTGGCCAGAGGTTTACGTTAACTACGGAACAGTCGCACCGCGCTAAGTTGACCAATTTTATAGAACGACGTTTATTTAAGGAAGATTCAATATATCCATTTTACATTGACATAGAAAATTTTAATTTTAATTTTATTTATAATTCTAACCATGACATTAATTGCAAATTTGATAAATTATTTCGAATAATAACTTATTATATTGACATACATTTTCCTATTAAACGAATGAAATTGAAAAACAGTAACACTGTTCCCTGGATGACGGAAGCGTTAGGTGATTATATCATGAAATACAATGATCTTACAGAAATTAGAAGACAATATCCCCAAGAAAAAATTATATTTGAATGCATACAACACTACTCACATTTAATTAAATCGGAGGCATTATCATCTCGACGTGAGCATATTGAGAAGCGATTATCTGAGTGTCAAAATCCTGGTAAAGAAATATGGCGTGTGGTTAATGAAGAGATTTCCACGAACTGTAAAACAAGGGAAATCCGTCTGAAAGATTCAAGCACTAATGACATACCCGCTTGTGATGTTCCAGACTTCATTAACTCGCATTTCCTTAGTGTGGGCACAAACAACTTACAGCAGGTTAACTTACAAAATTCTAGGAATTATTTGAACGCATATCTAAAACAAACTAATATTCCAAATTTTTCTCTGCCTCTTGTTACGAGACCGGTTTTGGATAAAGTGCTTAAAACGATGCTTAAGTCGAAAAGTACCCTAGATATATATGATATATCTGTCAACATACTTTTGTGCATCTGGCCAATTCTTGCAGATATACTTGTCGTGTTAATAAACGATATGTTTACAAGCGGCGTATATCCTGATGCCCTAAAATGCACAAGGGTATGTCCAGTATACAAGGGAAAAGGAGAAAAGCACAATATTGATAATTATCGGCCAATTACTATCGTCCCCAATACATCAAAAATTATTGAATCGATTATATCAACAAGCTTTATAGAGCATTTACAGACGAACAACTTAATGACAGACAAGCAGTTTGCTTATCGTAAAGGTCTGTCAACGACGACTGCAGCTCATAAAGTGTTAGATTGCATAGTCACGGATATAGATAACAAATCCAAAGTTGCCGGAATATTCTGCGATCTATCGAAAGCATTCGACGTAATTAATTACAAATTATTATTAGAAAAGTTAGATGGGTATGGTGTTCGAAATTCAACGAAGAAACTATTTGAATCATTTTTGTTAAACAGAAATCAGACTGTAGAAATAACTTCCCAAGGCAGAAAAATTAAATCAAAGGCAGGTAGTGTTGAGATAGGTATCCCTCAAGGGTCGTTGCTCGGGAATACACTGTTTTCATCGTTTGTCAACGATCTCCCATCACGCATTACAGATGGCTTAATGGTTCTGTTTGCTGATGACACCACTGTAGTTCTGAGCGCGAAGACTTACGAGGAACTTAATAGTAAGATCTGTCGAGTATGCGAGCAGCTGCAGTGTTGGTTCTCGGCGAACGGACTCATTCTAAACATTACAAAATCAAAAATAATTCTATTCTCTGCAAGCTATCGACCATCTCCTGCACTAAACTGTCCCATGCCAATTAGTAATGAGTGCAAATTTTTAGGCTTTACACTCGACAGTCACGCAGATTGGAAAAACCACATCGATGCTCTTTGTGATAAGTTGAGTAGTGCAGTGTTTGCCTTGCGCAAGTTAAAGCCACTGATATCCAGCGATGCACTGCGGCAAACATATTTTGCATACTTTCATTCAATACTGTCTTACGGTTCCATCCTGTGGGGTAACTCAACTGACTCACTGAGAGTATTGAGGATGCAAAAACGTGCGCTTCGTGTTATGGCTGGAATACAACCACCGCACACGTGCAAGGGCTTGTTTGTAAAGTACGGTATATTGACGCACTTTTCCCAATATTTATTTGATGTAATTTTATACGTACGCTATAATCTCGCGAGTTTTGAGCGAGTAGACATTCCTGGAAGAAACCTGCGTCGAACCGGGTGCCTTAGAACAGTTAGGCGGCGCACCAATCTCGCTGAGAAGAACCCACGAGTTATAGGGCCAACCCTGTACGAAGCACTACCCACGGACATAAAAACAGAACCATCTGACGAAGCGTTTCGATCCCGACTGAAAAACCTTTTATTGGAAAATGAATTTTATTCCGTGAAAGAGTATACCGAATTTTACATAATGTAATGATTTATATAACTATGTGTGATTTCAAATCACTTCTTTTTATTATTATTATATGACATTTAGTTTTTATTTTATTTTTTTATACTTTTGACATTTTGTTTTTTATTTTAATTGATTAATTGTTATTTTGTATACTTTGACATATTGTTTTTTATTTGAATTGTTTATTATTAAAGATCAAGATAAAGATAAAATATTTTTATTTGCGTAAAACACGGTATAAAGGTTTGTGGGGTTACAAAAATTCGTACATTCATGTTCTGCTAAACTAATCTAGCATGCAAACAATTACTACCTATATAATGTCAAATTAATTCTTTTATGTCATAAAAATTATTATCAATTAACCAATTAAACAATTTTTTCTTAAATATTCTTAAATTTAAATTCTTTATGTCATCTGGTATTTTATTATAAATTCTTACACCCATACATAAGCAGCTCTTGTCATAAACCATAGTCCTAGGAGTTTCATGAAACACAAGTCTATGCATATTTCTTTTAACACGAGGGTTTACTTCATGCGCTTTTTTAAACAGGTTAAATTTTTTGACAAATACACACATTTCAAAAATGTATAAACATGGAAATGGCAAGATGCCTAGCTTTTTAAAATATGGCTAAAAAGATTCAAGTGGGTGCACTCCGCATATGGCTCGAATGCACTTCTTTTGTGCAATAAAAACTTTATTAACGTCTGTACTGTGACCCCAAATTATGAGACCATACCTTAAAACTGATTCAACATATGCATAATACAATGTCAAAGCTGTCTTCGTGTCTGTTATCTTTCTCATTCTATAAAGTGCATATACAAATTTATTGATGCGGTTACAAACATTATCTATTTGCATTTTCCAATTTATATTATGATCTAGTATCAGTCCCAGGAATTTTGTGTGTATATGTCTATCTATAATAATTTTATTTTGGTAAACAATGTCAAGATCCATATTACATTTTGTATTTATTAAATTATTAAATTGTAAATAAGTAGTTTTGTCAAAATTTATCTTCAATTTATTAATACATAACCATTCTACAATGTCAAACAACGTGCTATTGATTTTTTGACGAACACATTGTGAAAACTTATGATTTGACTGATTATGTAATTCTGTAATTTTATAATGTTATTTCCACTGTGTGATAAATAAAACTAAACTAAACTAAACTATTGAATACAATGTATTTGACATTTATTATTTTTAAGTTATACTACACACACTCAAATTGATTGTTAAAAATGTTTAATTATATGAATCGGTATCAGAAAATACTTTGTACGGTCCAAATGGCTTATTATTGTGAACATTATTTGATGCCCAATAGCCATAGAGATTTTTAAAGTTATTTTGTATGCCGTAAGAATAAGGAAAATAATGTCCATAATTTGACAAAAGCACTGGTATTAGAGAATCTACAGGGATATGATTAATCCTATTATATATTGGGGAAAATCTGATAGGAATTGGCACATAAATTATTTGTTGATTTTGTGAAGGTTGTTGGTTTGGAATACGGGATTTTGCGTAGTTAGTAAGTTTGTCTTCGCTATTGATATTGTACTTGCCGAGAATGCTTTGAAATGTTTTGATATAATTTGATTGTGATTGTTCCGGTTTTGCTGGTGCTGAATAAACGTATCCTGGTTTTGGTTCCATGCGATTTGCAACTCGGATTGAAGCTTCGGTTACTTCATAGATTTCCGTGTCTTGTTTTGCCAGCTCGTCTGTTACTTTGGTTTTATCTGCGCCTTCTTTTTCTGGTGCATGTTTTGTGGTAGTCTGTAAGTCTTCATAGTTCTCTGTACAATCAATATTTTTTTCTGTCATCAATTTATTTTTAGAGATAAAATTGCGTTCATCAATTTTCTTTCCTATCCTCAAATTTTTGATCGTAGAAGTTTCAATTCTTGTGTAAGTAGTATGCTCTTTTGTATTATTTTCTTTAGTTGGCAACCCAAATCTTTTTACTGTGAATTTTCCATGAACTTTCTGGGGCTCAACTAATTTGATTGCTTCGTATCTTATTGCATCAGGGTTTTCAGTAGTCAAGTCTACAATTTGATACCATGATGGGTCGTTCTGTTTGATATCATCTGGTTTTTGGATATTGCTGTTCAATCTTCGGAAGATTTCTTCATTCGGTATGGGCATCCATTTTTCAACGTATCCTAAATCGCCGCGGATGAATCTCAGGGTGGCAATGGTTAGATAAATCTGAAACAAATCAAAGACATAGGTAATATTAGATTTTTCTCTACTGAATGAATTAATGAAAATGATTGGAACTAATTTGCGTACCTAATAGTAGTTCAGTATCGGAATTTTGAATGAAATGGCATGCGAAAAACAAGAGTAAAATTTGATTTATTCAAAGATTTTGAAACATATATCACTCCAGAATATTTGGAAACGAAGCATTGTGTTTATATTTATTTCACGGTCTTGTATTTTCTGCCTGGTTTGTTAAGTAGGTAGACGTGATGATAGTGTAATAGAACATTCGTCATTGACTTACGTTTTTACCGTATTTTTAATTCTATCTTAGATCGTGTAGGAAAAACGTTTTCATTAACCAGCATTACAGAATCTAAGAATAACTTTTTACTTACTAAAACAAAACACGACCCGAGCAAAGAATCAGAAGGCTTGAACCTCAAGGGAGCAGAGAGTAAAGTGAGTGGGAGTCACTTAGCTCGAGAACACTTCACAAAAGAAGAACTAGACTCGCGGCGTGTGTTTGAGACACTACTCATCCTTTGATAGCTTTTATTCCCATTCACTCAAGAATATTTGGAGACGAAGAATTTCTATGTTTATATTTATTTCACGGTCTTGTATTTTCTGCCTGGTTTGTAAAGTAGGTAGGCGTGATAAGACGTTAGTCATTGACTTACGTTTGTACGATTTGTCTATCTTAGATCGTGTAGGAAAAAACGTGTTCATTAACCAACATTACAGAATCTAAGAATAACTTTTTACTTACTGCAACAAAACACGACCCGAGCAAAGAATGAGAAGGCTTGAACCTCAAGGGAGCAGAGAGTAAAGTGAGTGGGAGTCACTTAGCTCAAGAACACTTCACAAAAGAAGAACTAGACACGTGGCGTATGTTTGAGACACTACTCATCCTTTGATAGCTTTTATTCCCACACTTAAAAAAAACTGTCAAAGGTATATTGGGAGTAACAAAAAAAGTAAGGCGCTTGAATCTGGGACCATGGAGTACCGTTCCACTGCTCTGGCTTGGCTGGAAGAGATTTCTTATAGAAATAAGCTCGCCCTTGTGACTAATTTTAAGTTTTCACCAATTGTATTATGTTTACAATAAAGAATTCATATGTTTTTAATTCTATCTTAGATTGTGTAGGAAAAAACTTGTTCATTAACCAACATTACAGACTCTAAGAATAACTTTTTACTGACTGAAACAAAAAAAACATGACCCGAGCAAAGAATCAGAAGGCTTGAACCTCAAGGGAGCAGAGAGTAAAGTGAGTGGGAGTCACTTAGCTCAAGAACACTTCACAAAAGAAGAACTAGACTCGTGGCGTGTGTTTGAGACACTACTCATCCTTTGATAGCTTTTATTTCCACAATTTAAAAAAAACTTTCAAAGATCTGCCGGGAGTAAGATAAGGTAAGAGAAGGTAAGGCGAATGAATCTGGGACCGTGGAGTACCGTCCCACTGCTCTGCCAATTGAGCTTTCGGCGTCCCTAACGAAACACTAACGCTAACTTTTCATTTGTGAACAATGTAGCGCAAACTTTGCAGTTTGCGCACTGACTAAAAAATAACCCAGTATTTATTTCACAGTTTTTTAAGTAGGTAGGCGTGATAATAGTGTAATAAGACGTTAGTACCGTGACTTACGTTTGTACCGTATTTTTAATTCTATCTTAGATCGTGTAGGAAAAAACATAACCAACATTACAGAATCTAAGAATAACTTTTTACTTACTGAAACAAAACACGAGCCGAGCAAAGAACCAAAAGGCTTGAACCTCGAGGGAGCAGAGAGTAAAGTGAGTGGGAGTCACTTAGCTCAAGAACACTTCACAAAAGGAGAACTAGACTCAGGGCGTATGTTTGAGACACTACTCATCCTTTGATAGCTTTTATTCCCATACTTAAACAAGTAGATGTATTAAAAAACAAAAACCCGACTGCGGTAATTTCAAAGTAGTATTTAGCTGCAAAAATCGGCCATCTTGAATCTATATTTTTTTTATATAGCCAGTGTCACTCGCGCTGCTAATACGAATCTAACGACAATTCAAATGTCAAAATCCAACTATCCGTTTGGGCTGTAGCCCGTGAAAAAGAATTTTCTTGTCCACATACATACATAGCTACATACATACTCTCGAAAAACATAACCCTCCTTCTGAGACAGTCGAGTAAAAAAGGTAAGGTGCTTGAATCTGGGACCGTGGAGTACTGTCCCACTGCTCTGCCAATTGTACAACCGGCGTCCCTAACAAAACACTTACGCATAAAAATTTTCAAATTCTGGTTTCCATTTATGAGAATAAAGTAGCACTGGGAGTGCATTAAATTCCCATTACATATCTAAATCTATTGATTAGTTTGGTACTGGAATACACCAGTCTAGTAGGTACTAAAAAGCTTTTTAAAGCCGCTGATTATTCAATAAAAATATTCTTTTCTTACTTACAAGAATAATTGTAGTCTTCATTGCTCAAAAAGTGCACTATATGTTTTGTAGTGAGAGTTTGTATAAGTGGACACTGGCAGACGACACTCTACAGAATGATTCGAGAATAGGGAAATAGTTCCTTTGTAAGTGTTAGGAGGTGTTTAAAATGAAGTGTAAAACTACTGACGAGTAGAAGTAAAAGTGGAAAGTTTGTTGTACATAGTAAAATCTCTTAAGTACCTTAAAAGTATTTTAAGGAATTTCGTTTTATAGAAGACAGTAAAAAAGTGGCAGAGAACGATACACAAAGTAGGTATCAAATGTTTTTTCGTTTCTCTTTCTGTCTGTCATAGCCACCGTTAATTTCGACTTAACTAAATGTTGATGTCGTCTAATTCCCACGGTAAAACGTCTTATTCCTTCGGTAAAACGAATAGCGCTGCGGAAGGAGCAAAGTAATATTGTTTTTTGGAGCTAGGCGATGAAATTCAGAGTTTTTCAGATACTTACGACACGATATTAAATTTCAAACCTGGAATCCAAGTCTGCCAATATAAACACCGGTCAACAAGCGCCCAAGCCCAGGAGGTACTTGCCAGTACTATGTCTTATAGGTACTTGCCAGTAGGTACACACAATCTATGTCTTAATTGCTTCTTTGCTGCACTCTCCAATACTACACGGGATTGCTTTCAACCGCTTTCCGCAAACAGCTGTTACTGTCTGCAAGACCTCTCTTGCGATGATTGGGTTTCTTTTTAGTGTCCATTTGTTTTACACTCTGTGGTACATTCTTTGTTAAAAACTGGAAGTTCAAATTTCGAATGCTCGTGAACGAGAATTTGTTAGGTCTCTTTGGAGTAGTTTCAGCGCTCAAGTTCAGCGCTTTTGCCTTTTTTCTTCTGGAATAACATAGTTGCTGGCTAGTAACAAAATTTAGTGTTCGGATAGAAAAACAGCCTTTTTTGCAAAAAAACTAGAGTAGGTTCTATTTTTTAAAGCAGTATGAATTTTAGACTTTACTGAGATAAGACGTTGTATCTTAAAATGTCTTCATTTTAAATTCCAAATTGTCCATCATAAAACAAACTTTGCTCGTCTCTTTATACCTAAGCCTTTATTTTACAACTTTTATCATAATATCTGACGCAACAAAAGCTTTGCAAAATTTATAGCGGTATCCACTATCTATGGAAATTTTTCACGTTTTTGAAATATTAAACCCCACTTCTCAACATCGATGTTACGTTAATCGCACACACACCGGGACTATATTGCGATTTATGACAGTCATCATACGAAATAAATGACAACCTATAACAGCTGAAATTTGATGTGACAACGTGTGCCATTTTAACTGATGTCCACCTAATTTGTGACAGCCGATGTGGCGCAGTGGTTATTATGATTGCCTGCCACGCAGAAGGTTCCGGGTTCTCGGTGGAGTCACTCACAAAGTCGATATTTATCACTTTGTGAACTTGTTCCCAGTCTGGTTAGGTTAGGACATTACCTGATTGGCGAAAAGCAAGATGGTTCCGTGTTTCGGATGGGCACGTTAAGCCGTCGGTCCCGGTTGCTCACAACAATGTCAGAGGCCTGCTATTTGCAGTAGGCGTTTGAAAAACTCTGACACTAAGGTTCATCGGGTCGTTGAACAACTCGGTGTCCCACACGAAGAGAGGGAGACCTAATTTGTCCAAAAAGCCGGATACGGCAGAATACCGAAACTCGATACGGCGTATGTGAACGGCCTTTTACGTTGCAGTAGAGCGAGTAATAAAGCAATAACTTTGGGTGATAAAAAATGCCGCCAAATACTGGGTTACGTACTTTTGGCACCGCGCTGGTTTGGACGCCGGCCAGCGGGCGACAGTTTCGTACGCGGTACCAGGCTTTGGAGGTGACGAAGTACTAACAATGTGGAGCAAATAATAATTCTAGTAAGTACCGAATTTATTCGCCAATCGTAAATCGTCATCCCTACATACAAATACAAATACAAATACAAAATTCTTTATTCAATATAGAATATAAAATATTACTTATTGATAGTCAATATTACACAGAAATTAATTTAGTCATTGTAAAAAGGAGAAATTTGCAAGGCACAATTTTCTTCTTTTTATAACAATTTTTATTCCTAGTATAAACGCGGCTCGGGCGGGATAAAAAAATAAAAATAAAGGCACTGCCTCGGGGCTGGCCAGGCTAACCACACGGCATGTAACTTTATGCCTCAACGACCAGTAAGTGAAAACAAATTCGGTCAAGATTTTAAAAAGGCGTTACATGCGTATTGTTAGTCGGACCTCCTGGACAGGAAAACCCCCCAAAAACCTGCCCAGAAGTGCTCCTACAACATATCAAACCATATGATTTGGTTTGGTCTCTCTCTCATTCCAACGCATTTATAAGAATGTTAGTCGAAAATAATTAGATGAGATGGTTGTCCTTTATTTACAGAATAGCTCTTCTTCTCATTTGAAAAAGGAATCAGAATAGGAGAGAAGACATTCTTCCAGCCAGCATTTGCGGATTTCAAAAAATAAATCGAATGAAAATAGAGTCTGCAAAGGCTATTGCCTGTTTTACTTTTAATTTTGCTTCCAGCCAGTATCCTTGCTAGATCTATGCTAGTTCCGACTGTCCTTGCAAGCGCTTGCAGCTGCTTGCATCTAGCGGTCGGTTCTTGTGTTCAAGCGCTGTTTTTGCTAGATGTCTGAATTTTACAGCTTTGGGTGCGACACGCCTCTTCTGTGTTTGCGCTGAAAATGTTGCAGTGTTTGTTAGATTTTATTACAAAGCTGTTTTTGTAAATTCTAAAGTTTTTATATTTTATTGATACTCCAAATAATAAAATCGCTTTTGGGATTGCATGTCGTTGTATTGTTGTACCTATAGCTTGCTGGACCCATTAGTACGCCTGCGAGGTACTTACATAGTAGACAATTTGAAATATTTGCTTACACTCTTTCCTAAGGCGTAAGTACCTACTCTTTCAAGTCGCATTCTTATAATAGGAACACAAAATTGTAATAAAAAGAAGAAAAAATTGTGCCTTGGAATTTTCTTTTTTTACAAAGGCTTATTCATATTATTAGATTGAATTAGAAACAGAATCTAGTAAATTCCTACTAAAAAAATAATGTTTTGACTTTGACTTTGTTTCGCAGTAGATAAGCGAAATAGTACCTCACTTTCTGTCTGGCTTCTTTGAGTCTTTTTCTTTTCGTATTTGAAAATTTGGTCATAGTTGCATTATTGCTGAAAAATGCTTGTATTACCACTGTTCATCATCATCTTCCTGCCCTAATCCCAATTAAGCTTGGGGTCGGCGCAACACGTTTCGTTGAACACAAAATCGTGTCGAAAAAGGATTTGGTTGAATTTTACGACCGGCCGCCTACCAGACGTCAACCCTCCCTGGGAATGCTTTTGTGGTGGATTAACCGCCACCATACGGTTGGCCCTGGCTGTTTGGGTCGGTTTTATTTTTATCCCTCGGTCGCCTCTTACGACCCCCACGGGAAGAGGGGGGGTGGTGCTATTCTACTCTGCCGGCACCACACGGCACCATACGGCTTGTATTACCGCTGTTCTAGCAATACAAACCACCAAAGAGGACACAATCCGTACATTTCTCACTATTCCCATATACACGGCGTCGGTCGGATACAGCCGGGAATAGAAACAAAGCTGAAAAACGTGGGCACGCCGCAGCAGGGCGTAATAAGTGTCAAGTTAAAGTCCCGACGTGCCCATGACGGGGGAGCGTATTTTACTAAGGCAAATATATAGCATCACCCCATATCTTTCGTGTGGGTGTCGTAAAAGGAATTTGAAGTTGACGTGTTTCACATTTTAGAAAACAGGCTGACCACCTGACGCTATGGTAATACACAGTCTTCTGAATGACTCTCAAAGATTTGTTATACGTGGTGTAAATGTCCGGTTTTTACAGCCGTTGATGCTTTGTCTACCCCCAAGGGATATATGCTTGATATATATATGTATGTATGTACGGGGACACAATCCGGACATTTCTCACCGTTCTCATATACACCGTCTCAGTCGGATACAGCCGGGAACGGAAACTAAGCTGAAAAACGTGGGCACGCCGCAGCAGGGCGTAATAAGTGTCAAGTTAGAGTCCCGACGTGCCCATAACGGGGGGAGTATATTCTACTAAAGTTCAGCCATTCTAATAGGCCATATTTGACAAGTATCAAAGAAAGAAAAAGACAATAGCATTAACATAAATTTGACAGCTGTCAAATATGGCCTATTCGAAAGGCCGTACTGTAACGATAGAAAAACGTGGGCACGCCGCAGCAGGGCGTAATAAGTGTCAAGTTAGAGTCCTGACGTGCTCATGACGTAGGGAGTATATTGTACTAACGTATAAATGGGGCGATGCTATTCTAGACCGGCACCACACGGCTACTTATATTCGACTAACCATTGAAAAACGTGGGCACGCCGCAGCAGGGCGCAATAAGTGTCAAGTTAGAGTCCCGACGTGCCCATGACGGGGGGAGTATATTCTACTAGGTAACGTAGAAATGGGGCGATGCTATTCTAGACCGGCACCATACGGCTACTTCTATTCTGTTTTGTTCTACTAAACATAGAAAAACGTGGGCACGCCGTAGCGGGGCGTAATAAGTGTCAAGTTAGAGTCCCGACGTGCCCATGACAGGAGTATATTCTACTAGGTAACGTAGAAATGGGCCGATGCTATTCTAAACCGGCACCGCACCGCTACTTCTATTCTGTTCTATTCTACTAACCATTGAAAAACGTAGGCACGCCGTAGCAGGGCGTAATAAGTGCCAAGTTAGAGTCCCGGCGTGCCCATGACGTAGGGAGTATATTCTACTAACGTAGAAAGGGGCCGATGCTATTCTAGACCGGCACCACACGGCTACTTATATTGTAATAACCATAGAAAAACGTGGGCACGCCGCAGCGGGGCGTAATAAGTGTCAAGTTAGAGTCCCGACGTGCCCATGACGGGGGAGTATATTCTACTAAGGATATAAAAAGCCATGTAGTGCTGACTCAGAATAGCATCACCCTGTATCGTTCCCGTCGGTGTCGTAAGAAACGACTAAGGGATTTGAAAGTTGACGTGCATTGCAATTTTTTACGACAGGCTGACAACGTGGCCAATAACGACCATATTTAACGAACATTTACGGTCTGACTACCCCACAAGATAATATAATGTGCGTGTATGATATGTGTAGGTATATTTAACGCACCTACATCTATTAAGGACATACATGGAAAGCTTCGTAGAATGCAGGCTCTGGATAGTATCCAAGATTATGAAGTGTACGGCGATCGCAATGCCCCTAACGACTGCCAGTGTGGCGGTTTGGTTTACCGCTGATAATATGGTTGCTTTACTACGTACGTAGCATACATATTTGTGGTAGATTAGTGAATTTTTATAGTTTTCCAGGATAACTCACTTTTCATACTGATGATGATAATAATGACATCTCCGACCGATTTCTGCCATGGCGACCACTTCTACTTCTAATCAAGTCGACGCTGATGCGCCCGTAGGTAGCTAGGGGGTTTACGTACTGCCAAAATCGGCTACAATAGCCACTTTTGATACAAAGTCTAACCACCTTACGTAAATTTTGAAAGTGTGGAAAAATTGATTCATGGCTAGTGTTAGGTTTGGTGATGGCTATACGTAAAACGAGCAGAAAGGTTTTTGTATGAGTGGAACTCTTATTATTTTTCCCATTACACGATCAAATCGAACATAAAGGAATATTCATTTGAGCGCGTATCACGGAACAGCGACCTCTATAAAACTAAAGGAAAAACCCAAATAAAACAGTTGAACGAGCTCCGCACCCTCAGAGCAATGGGATGATGGTTCAGAGGGGCGAAGCGTACAAAAGAACAGATTAAGGTCCCCATCTTTAAAAGTACCTTGCGTTTAACAAAATACAACCAATCATCATTAAAGTCATGACATGATGACTGCTGGATACTTATAATTAGGTAGGCCTCCTTGAAGTACTTTATACCTAATGTGCAACTTTAGACTTCTATAAAACTTTCCGTAAATAGAACTGAAAGCAAACGAAGAAAGAATGAGAGTCTAAAGAATAATAAGTAAATACTATTTTAGTTAAGGATGAGAACAAAACATGAAAGCAGAGTATTAGTGTTTCCGTATTTCTGTCCGAGATCTAGTGAGCGACAAGATTTTCCTGGCTTCATTTGCCATTGTACTGTAAAGTCAAATCCACTCTGAAACATCGTCTCGCTCCAATTTCGGACCATAGAAATAAAGTTCCGATATCAAGTGACCGGAAAATTCCAGTTTTTACGCAAGACCGGTCGCAACCGGACCGGGCCGGATCGGGCCGGGCGCGCCGGATATACGCCTGCTTCCGGTATACGCCCGGGTGTTAGAAACTAGGACTAAAAATGGAAATTGCTTTCGCTGAATTAGTAGGTCGACGCAAATATTTACATAGTTTCTAAAAAAGGGGGTTATCGCATCGACCTGCATATAGGTAACATTAAGAATTTCTGAAATAAGAACACACTTGTTCTAATTCTTGAATTCTTAATATCCCTCCAAAATCATTTTCATGTCAATCAATGCCAAGACGAATGCATGCAAATGGCTTAGCCTATGAAAAAGATATCAGATCTTAGTAAGAGTCAAGTTCTTAATCCACTCGCATACTATTAACAATACCTTCATAAACTCTACATCTCAAACAAAATGTACCTATAGCTACAAAGGTCGATAACAGTCCACTGCTGGAAAAAGGCATCCCTCGTCTGTATCGGGGGTTATTGCCATACTCACCACACCGCGTAATAAAATATCAACTTTGTTAGTGACCTATCGAGAATCGCACCCGGAACCTTCTGCCGCGTAGGTAGTCGCACTACCACTGCGCCACATCGGCCGTCAATTACTATGCTATGCATGCTGAAAATAGAGCAACCACAGTAAAGCAGAGAACCCTAGCTGTTTATTCATTAGACTGCACTGCATCTGCTCAATTGCTCTTCTTCTTAGTCTTAGCACTCTTGGCAGAGTGGTCGTGGTCATCTTGTAGTAGTCATGTTGTCATCATGCTGAGTGGCCCGCTTGATTGTACGACGCCATTCTTCTCTCACAGCTGCTCTTCTGGTGCATTCGTGAACTGTGCTGTTGGCTGCAGCCTTAATCTGGTCGGTCCATCTCATTGGCGATCTTCCGCGAGCTCTGGTGCCCTGAACCTTCCCCTGTACCACTAAGCGTTCGATGGACTCATTGTTACGCCGGGAAATATGACCGAAGAAGGTTTGAACTATCGACGAAAGGCGTTGTTTGATGTTTAGTTCTTTGAGTATAGATCTATGCTTAATTGCTCTAGTCGATAGATACATACATACATACATCACGCCTTTATCCCTTGCGGGGTAGGCAGAGCGTCAACGACCGTAAAAGTACGGTCGTTATCGCCACGTCTGACATATATTTGAGGGCCGTTTTAGCTATTGTCGTGTATCGCTATAGTGACAGGTTGTCAGCCTGTCGCCTAAAATTGCAATACACATGATACCCTCGAGTCCTTTAGTCGCTTCTTACGACACCCACAGGAAAGAAATGGGGTGATGCTATTCTAAGCCGGCATCACACGGCAAGTCGATAGATACTACAAATAAAACGCCGGCTGATGTGGCGCAGTGGATAGTGCGACTGTTTGCGTTGCGACGAAGAAGGTTCCGAGAATTTTTGATGATTTCGTGCGTCGGAGGGCACGTTAGTATGAGATTACGGTCTTGATTTTAATGTCTCGTGGTTACTATCACTACAACTTTAAGACATTTTAACGGGTTTTTAACCGTTTCGAAATTCGTATTTTCCTAAGTCCCAACGCCATAGCCCGACGATCGTCTTCTGTTTATATAAGCCTACTTATCGGCCGTATTG